>JAFMSR010000697.1:0-44271 GCA_022818135.1 Saxidomus purpurata | reverse complement strand
ATATTAGGTTGTGTCTCTTTAAGGGCTCAGGAATATTAATTGATTCAGTGTTCTTGTGCAATTTTACATGAAAATAATCCAGTTTCTTTACATTTTTCTTTATTGCTTTATATGACCTGTATTTAAGGAGTTATGGTACACATGAACATTTTGAATTTAAAAAAATATTTACTTATGAAACACTCTTTCTTTAATATTGTATGATTGTTTCTTATAATACTCAGTTGGATGTGAGCTAAGTTATTAAATATAGAATTGTATATATATTAGAATATATGAAATATTAGGTGTTTCGCAAATCATTGCATTATTAAAAAGGAGAGAGTAATAGTGTTTATGAGGAAGGGCTTTCTAAATTTTGATTGGATAGAATATTTGGGTTCTATATCATGTATATATCTATCGCAATTATTTCTGCCTGAATGTTACTGCCATGTCAATTGACTTTTATCCTATCGCATTTTAAAACATGGATTATAATTTTGAGGTATTCAACATTTTCTACTGTATTTTCGGGGTAAATACAAGGTGCACGTTTGGTGAAGGCTTCATATATGAACATTTAGCTCACCTGAACGTGAAGGGCTTACATTGGGGCTATTATGATCACCTGATATCTGTCGTTTTTAGGTCCCTTTTCACAAACAGTCATTTTGTAACTTGGTCAGAATGGTTTTCTTGATGATGTTAAGATCAATTTGAAAACTGGGTTTCACCGAGTGAAAAAAGTAAGTCACAAGAGCATTTCAAAAAAAAACCTTGTGAACACTGGTTATACAATATTTTTGACTGGATCATCATGAAAATGGGTCAGGATGTTTATCTTGAGAATCACTAGGACAAGATTGAAAACTAGGTCCTGCAGTCAAAGAAAAGTAAACCTTATGAACACTCTAGAGTTTACATAGGGTATCAAATCATTATGAAAACTGGTCAAAATGTTGTCAAAGCGATATCTGGGTCAAGATCAAATCTGAATCATATGGGATTGAAAACAGGTCTAAAGTCAAGGGGGAAAAAACCTTGCCGCCAGTCTAGAGGCTACTTTTAGTATCTCTAGAAAATTAGTCAGAATACTTTATTGTGTAATCAGCTTGACCAGATATTACTATGTACTTAAGCAATTATTAAGGCTTATTTTTTAGCCTGGCCAATTGTTCAGTCCATTCTGTCTGTAGTGAGATGGTGGCTTATTTTCAAGACCAGCTTCTTATTAAAAACTGTCTATTTTTGGGATTTCATGGTATTTTTTAGTGATCTCTAAGACACGGTCAAAGTCAAAATTGGGTTGAAAACTATGTCACCTAGTCAAATTAAGGAAAATCTTGTGAACACTGTAGAAACAACTATTCATACAATATCGTCTTGAAATTTGATCAGAATGAGTATGGGTAACATGATTGACTTTGACCTTGACTTTAAGAGCAATGATATTCAGGTTAGTGTGATAGGGATATTGTGACCCTCTTGTTTTATGTGCTGTTAGCTACATATCGTATATCTTTTTATTTTTCAAACACAAATACAAGATCAAGAAATGTGTTAGCTACATATTGCATATCTTTTTATTTTTCAAACACAAATACAAGATCAAGAAATGTGCTACAACATAATCTTCTTAAACACAAATACAAGATCAAGAAAGCCTTCATACTTTTATTTAAACACAAATACAAGATCAAAAAGTTGCTACATATCATATCTTTTATTTTTCAAACACAAATACAAGATCAAAAATTAGCTAAATTAATCTTTAAACACAAATACAAGATCAAAAATAACTACATATGATCTTTTTTCAAACACAAATACAAGATCAAAAAGCTCTATTCATATCTTTTATTTTTCAAACACAAATACAAGATCAAGAAATGTGTTAGCTACATATTGCATATTTTTTATTTTTCAAACACAAATACAAGATCAAGAAATGCTCGTCTCAGTCTTATATACATTCTTGTAACTTTTTACATGAACATTTTATGTGAATGTTGAAATTTTATGTTTTCTTTGACGTCAATATTAAATAAACTGAAAATGTGCCAAGTTGGGTCTGTCTCCTTATTTCTTTCTGAAACAGTAGCAAATACTCAAACATGACATGGGTCCACCCTTAAGTTGTTTCTGTTGTAAAATTTAGATGCAATGAAGTTTGACAGAGTTAAGGCCCTTTGTAGAATTTTCTGTAAATTGGGTAATATTCGAGATGATTTACTTTTTCGCTGTTTTTCGCAAATTTCACACTTCGATAATTTAAAAATCTCATGAAATATTCATTTTACATAAATTTACTATCACGGTATTAAAAAATTTTCCTTTTGTGAATTTAAATTTCACAAATAAGTCTGCCAAATCGCGAAATCTTCATTAACACAAACATTACCCAGTTTACAGTAATAAAAGAAAACTTACAGCATTTCTCAGGCACTGATGTTTCTGCATGTAGTAACTATATCCTCAGTGTTTTTCTTGTAAAACCAAAAGATGGGTTGTTTTAAAACTTGGTGAATTCCTGTCATGCAACAGTGGATGTTTCCTCATTCCCGGTACATCTTTTTCATGTTAACTTAGCTGTTCTTTTAGGTGTTGAAGTTTAGTCGAAAATCACAAATACTAAGAACCTCCTATTAAATGCCCATGTTTTGACAAAGTTTTAAATAGGATCACCAAAGTTGTCAACCCTCTGACTTGTAGCCATCAAATCTCAACACATTGTTTATGAACTTCATAACTCAACCAAGTTCGATACATTTAAAGTTTAAGAGTTGTCTATCTTTACATAAATGTCCAGTTGAGCGATTCTGGTTCTCATGGGCTTCTTGTATAAAATAGCTACGAAATGCGAAAACATGAAGGAAGGCAAGTCAGTCCTCACATTAAGGCATAATTTCATCCTGCTAAGGGAACTTCCCCTTGTAAGGCAAAACATATTGAAGGTTAGGCAGAACTTCTTTGTATTGGAGAACATATAAGAGGCAAGGCAAAACTTCTTCGCAGTGGGGCAGAACTTCCTTTTATTGAAGAACATAATTTTTTATATGAGGCAAGGCAGAACTTCCTCGTGATAAGGTAGAACTTCGTTGTTGTGAAAGAGGTAGAACTTCCTTGTTGTGAAAGAGAACGGATATAAGGCAAGGCAAATCTTGCTGATATTAAGGCAGAACTTACAAGAAGGCAAGGCAGAGCTTCGTAGTTGTAAAAGAGAATTCATATGAGGTAAGGCAGAACTTTCTCATGGTAAGGCAGGACTTCCTTGTTAGGGAGAACTTCTACAAGAAAAGGCATGACTTCCTTGTTGTAAGAGAGAATTTACCCATATGAGGCAAGGCAGAACTTACAAGGAGGTAAGGCAGAACTTACTGATGGTAAAGCAGAGTTTACACAAGGCAAGGTAGAACTTCCTCGTAACAAGGCAGAACTTCCTTGTTGTAAAAGAGAACTGATATAAGGCAAGGCAAAACTTACACAAGGCAAGGTACAACTTACAGATGGTTATACAGAACTCACAAAGGGCAAGGAAAACAAGCAGAATTGATACGAGGTAGGTCTAAACCCATTTGACTCTTTATGCAAGAAAATTTAATCTGCCCACCTTTGGGGGCATAAAACTTGTTTTGTCTTATGTTTCATGAATGTCAAATATATGAAAGTAGACTATTTAAAATAGTTTTTTTTGAAATGCACGATAAATGATTATAAGTTTTGTGTCCTTTTACAAATGCAAACTTAAGCTTACCCGGTGTTACAAATGTTTACTGAGGTGTCATTTATATCTATATCTATGAAATAAAGCCTACCCGGTATTTCTGTCGCCATTGTTATAGACACGAAGGTGCACGCTGGTTTGCTACTGTGAGAAGTAAAAGAAACTGAAGCCAAAGACATCATCAATATATTGAGACTGTTATAAAAAGGAGAGCCATGGTGGTCCGATATTACTCACTTGAGTGATATTGCTATCAAGTTATAAGAAATATGCAGTCAAAACTAAAACTTTCCATATATATCAAATGTCATTGCTGTTGCTTTTAAAACAACAAAGCAGGCCAAGGTCAGTTAATGTCGAAGTTGAAATATACCGGAAAAACTTTTAACATGGTCTAAATTTCATTTATGCAGTTTCAAAAACAGAATATAGGTCAGTACGTCAACGTCAGCCAATACCAAAGTTTATATATGCATTTCATTGATATATGTTAATATATTTCAAGTTATTAATTCTGAAAAATGTTAACATCTGACGTTTCAATGCTACACCATGGTACTGTCTACCATACTATAGACGTTTTGTTGTTATTTTTAGTACATATTAATACAGCGTTGATTGGTATATTAATAGAGCGTTGCTTGATATTTAACTGTCTATGCCTGAACATCGTTGATATTCCAATATCCACCATTATGTATTACTTGGTATTACTATATTTTATTCAATTTACTATATGCGCTTGATTTAACTGTGTTTATCTAATATCAATTAAACATTTTTTACGCAATAACCTAATTTCTTGCTGTATGTCGTGATTTTACGGTGCCCGTGAAGTGACATATGATACATTTTTTTATTTCGTAATAACGAAAATCATTTCGTATAAACGAAATAAGATTTCGTAAAAACGAAAAAACATTTCGTAAAAACGAAATCATTTTTGGATCGATTGGATTTATTCAATCGTATCCAAAGTTAACAGAGTATTTCAGACCCTTACGGCCGAACTCTTAACACAATTTTTTGTCGAATACGACCGAAAAGTAGTTCTATATATTCAATGAAATAAAAAGAATTGTAATGCATTACCTTGTATTCTGTTTTCATTATGATATATTGATGAATAAATGTAAAACATTAAAAATTACTAAAATCAACGAGGTATCTGTTCTGTATAGAACTAGTTTCCTGCGCGGTTTTGATCAGAACAGTTTTCTAAGTCAGACAGGAGACACTAAAAGACACCTAGTAAGGCCGAATAATGTGTCTTATATCCGATGTTGTGTTTGTGATCATAAACTATCGGAACATCGTAATACGTTATCGAACCACTAGGTACTCTTGAATTTTAAATTACAAAACTCGGAATTCAACATAAAAAACAATGTTTTTTTTGTAACTTGCCGACGCCTCTATCATCAAAAGTGCTCGGCCTGACTAGTTGTCATTTAGTGTCTCTAAAGATTTTCCCAAAAACTAGTCTAAAATACGCCTTCATGCGTTAAGGTATAAAACTGAAACTTATCAGCAAATTAACTTTACAGAGTCACTTGTAGATGTCTTTTTGAAATATGACAACATATTTTTATGCTTTAAACACGTTGTAATTGTTGTATTTTATGTAAATGCGTGGTTCGAAAATGGTACGAAAATGTCCGCATTTCGGCGAAGTCGATTCGTACCTGGGTACGAATAACTGTAAGAAATCACATAGATCTACATGTCTTAACTACGATTTTTAAATATAGACAGAAATGCAATAATCTAAAGGGAAAATCAAATTCATTTCTCTGGATTATGCTGTCATTTACAAAGAACAAATATTAACTCAATATAAATTGTAACTAAAACTTTCAAACTTTACCAAAGTAGGAAAATGAATTAATATAAGTTTTCTTTGAAAGCTTATTTTCAGGTTCCAGTTATATTGTTACACCTTTGTACTATGTATGTATATATACTATGTATTTTCGAGAATATTGTTTAAACTAAACTTTACCACACTAAATTTTGGTGTGTACATTCATACATACATTAAGATAGTGAAGCAGTGTAAGAAGTTTCATTGAATTCGAGTCAGTTGTTTCTTAGAAATAGCCTTGACAAGAATGTGCAATGAATGCATGGTCTGATGGACAAACAAATCATTAGATCTATATTATCCCAAAGGTGGTAAAATGAGTTCACTAGGCTATCCTTTCATTTGACAAGATGATCTAGCATTTTAATCCACAGGAGTATATTTATAACATGACCTAGGCATCAATGTAGACAAAAAGTCTAAATACACTTCACTATTATTGGGAGTAAAGTGTAGTCTAACGAGCATTCACAAGGTTATTTTTTATTTGACTCGGTTTTCTTGTTTTGACCCTTGCTATAGCCTAACTTCGAGGTATGCCCATATTACCAAGAGAAACATTTTATCAAACTTTTGCCCAGACTGGGTACAAAATGCTTCCGTGTTTGCAGTGTTTTACATGTATCAGACTGAGTGACCTAGTGGGTTATCTGATATGACGCTATTTGAAACTGAACCTAGAGATTATGTATCCTAATTTGATGATGACTGGGTTCATAATATGGCTTGAATGTAAAACCTGTTTTGCTATAACTTGACAACGTGTTTTTTACACAATGTAATGCAGTTTTAACCTTGAAATCATCAAAACAAAGAACCTGAACAAATCTGATGGTGAATGCACACAGTGTGCTTTCCATAGTGCTAACAAGGATTTCCTTCAATTTGACCTGGTGACCTAGTTCTTGATCCCATGTGCCCGAATGAGACATCAACAGAACAACATTCTATCCAATTTTCATGACCAGTGTGAACAAACTTAGGTTACTTGAGCGTCTCTTATTTGATCTGACCTTGTGACTTAGTTTTCAAACATGTGTGACCAAGTTTCATATTGACTGGATGTGAAATTTGGCCTCAGAAAATTGGCCACAAGTTTTCATTCAATTTGACCTTTTGACCTTTTCTTTACCCAAGACAAATTTTCAAATATAATATAAAAGTGGTCAAGTTTCCACTCCATGTGAAAAACTTCCAAATTTATACCGAGATCAATTCATGCAAGGCAAACTCTCACTAATACCATGACTGCTTACAATTGTGATTTCTAGGGTGTAATAAATGTTAATATGAGCAAACAGACAGAATGCAGACATTTGGTGATCACAAAAGTTCACTTTGAGCTCTTCATGATTGATTGCCTTGAACATTTGATGCTAAGGTCAGCTGAAAACTATAAATATTTGGATTGAGCAGGGTAGGAGGAATTCATTTAAATCCTCGTAAGATATTGTTGCTTTCTCTGATACTGAGATCATGTAAGTGTGGAATTATTCAGCGAAAGCAAGTCAGTGATTTTGATATTTATCTCCATAGTATGACAATATAATAAATCCATAACAAATCATTGTACACATATTAGTTATTGTGTAAAATTTCATAAATTCAAATGAATGCATAGTCATCAGGATTATTAAAATCATAATTGTGATTAGAACACTTTATTAAATTTTGCCTTCGAAGTTAAAAATTGTATTCAACATGAAATCATAAAAAATGTTAAGATTAACTTTCATTTCCAATAATAACTCTTTTTTTAATGAGCCTGAATGACAAATTCTGGTGTATAAAGGGATAAAATGTGTCACACAAACATATCTCATGTATCTTGCTTGGTTTGCATGGTCTCCTTGCCAGGGTTGGTCTATCGGCAGTTTTTCTATTTTGCAATTTTTGCTCCAAATACTCTTGAAAATCGGTCTTTTGATCATTTTCTTATTTTGTTTAGTTCGAAGTGGACATGTTTATTCTACGGGCCTATTTTAAATGTGTTTGAGCAATTCTAGCAGAAGAAAAGTGTAAAGATATGTAAATTTGCTGTTTTTAATGGTTTTTCCGCTAATTGAGTATTAAGCAGATGTTGATTGTAGTATTAAGACAATCTGACGTATATTCAACTGCGGGCCTAGTAAAATACAAGGGATTTTTGTGCAGTAAACGCTAAGATCATAGTAATTAGTCAATCAGAACCACCTTGGTGCATTGGTACAGTATTCACCTCAGGATCAGAAGGTCCTGAGTTCGATCCCCACCAGTGCCCAAGTAATGGCAGTGTCGTTAGGCAAGACACAGATAATTCTGCATTGCCTTTCTCTCTTTTCGAAGTTGATTCCACCTGGAGTGAGTCTCGAGAGTGATTGATATAAGTTGCAAGAATCGGAACTTGCAGCTTTTTCTTTTAACTAATGATAGGATATATTGGACAATGCTTAATCACAATGCCTCCAAAAAGTTTTTAGCATCTTGCAGGAAAAACAAAAACAATCCTGTCCATAGTAGAGTCCATCTTTGAAGGCAGGCATTGAAGCTGAAACAACAAAGCCTGTGCCTTCTCCATCTCTCTCCACACACCTGGAACAGCAATCCATCACTCAAGCAGCCAAGGAATTCATAATCATACACCATTCTAACTGAACACTTCTTGTCTGTACAGAATCCCATATGTACCGAAACACCCGACACAGCAGTTCATTGCCATAGTAGCGAAGGGATTCAGAACAATAGATCATTCCAACACAACACTTCTTGCGTATAAATTGGCTCTGGATTACTCGAGGCGTCGATTCTAGTGTTGTTCAACAAATTGTGGCAACTGGTGGGCCTTGAAATCTGAAAGATATATAAATCACGCCAGTATTTTGAAGACTCATCTATCTTTTTTTACAGCCAGGAAATACATTTCAAGTTGTATTAGTCGGCTAACTTGCATTAATGATTTTCCATCAATTTGATATGATTAATTTGTGTTTGCATGCACTAATGAAAGAAATGGTTGACTTATTTTCTTTTAATTTTCTAAACATATTTCATGTTTTAAGAACTCTTCTTGGTCGTTTATTTTCTGGTAATTTTGAGCAGAATTATAGCCTTAACAAATGCAAGGGGGCAGTGTAATACATGTACAGAGGAAGGGATGTTAAGACTTTACCATTTGTATTAAGACCTAGTTACTGATTGCATTGTACTAGCAGGAAACTGAAAATGTTTTGCCGAAACAGTCCTGAAAATGATCCTACTGCCTCCTGAGAAGATTTTGTTAAAATGGTTTGCCTCAACTGTCATAAGAAGAGTGTTCAAATAGCATTGATGCTTTTGTTTCTTAAGATACTTATTATCTTGGCATATTGCTCTTATATATAATCTCAACCACTTGCTTCCTCTATTCAAAACAGTGGACACTGGACTACGACTATACTGGAAAGCCTGCTGAGTATATCTCCGTTTAAGAGCAGTTACCAATATTCTAAATGTGTGCCTAACCTAGGAAGCCTGCTTGGTGTAACCAGCTTGAAGACAGACTAACCATAAAGCACATTCAGATGGAGTATTCAGGGGTAGACAAGAAAACAGCGAAAGCAAGGATCGAGATAACAAACTTACAAACATGTCTACATTTAGTAAAAAATATCAATTGACCAGAACATTTCTACAATGACTGACCTAAAAACAATCAAATCTTTGTGCACACAGTTTATATGATGCTAACCACTAGCTGCCTTTCTCTAAGGCATTCAACTTGTGCCTGTTAGATTCAGATTTTATCACATTTTTACAAAAAATCATAAATGACATCTTACAAATTCATGTTGCGTTGCAACTCAAAGATGAAAATGAACATGTTTCGAGGATTCGTAACGAATGGCCAACTAAGGCTCATGTACAAAATGGCTATTACTGGTGAGGCCCTCTTACACTTAACGCTATTGCTGTATTTTGTGCCGTGATTGTTACAATTGTAATCAACATAAAACCATTACAGAAATCGCCTTACCAACATAACTATGACATTCCTACTCTAAATGTAGATTTACATAAATATGGACGGCTTGTGTAGACGTTTAAAATAAAACCCTTGACATAACACACACGTTTCCTTAACATTTCAACTGATATTTTCCAACATTTTTTCTGTACAGATCCTAGAATAAGAACTTTCAACATCTGAATAATTAGATGATTTGGTCAAAAAAGACAGGCAATAACAGTCATAAACACAGACTCTTCTATGGTTGGCCGAAACAGTCAAGGAAATGGTTCTATTGCCTTATGAAAAGATTTTGTTACAAATGATTGGCCTAAAATGTCCTTACAAGAGTATAAAAAATGCATTAATATTTTTGTTTCTGAAGCTTATTTTTTTCTTGGCATATGGCTATTATATTTAATCTCAGCCACTTGCTTCCTCTCTTCGGAGCACTGGACTATGACTATACTGGAAAGCCTGCTTGGTATATCTCAGTTTAAGAGCAGCTATCAATATTCTAAATTTGTGCCTAACCTAAGAAGCCTGCTTGGTATAACCAGCTTGAGGACAGACTAACCATAAAGCACATTCAGATGGAGTATTCAGGGGTAGACAGAAAACAAACAGCGAACGCAAGGATCGAGATTACAAACTTACAAATATGTCTACATTTATCAAAAAAGATCAATTGACAAGAACATTTCTACAATGACAGACCTGAAAACCATCAAACCTTTGTGCACACAGTTTATATGATGCTAACAACTAGCTGCCTTCTCTAAGGCACTCAACTTGTGCCTAACCCTTAAAGTTTGCTACTTTTAGATTTTATCACATTTGTACAAAATTTCATAAAATCTTACATTATTCATGCTTCGTTGCTAGTCAAAGGTGAAAATGAATATTTTTCGCTGATACGTAACTAAAGGCCAATTAAGGCTCATGTACACAAAGGTCCTTACTAGTGTTACCTTTTAAAGTTAACATTATTGCTGTATTTTGTGCCTTGACTGTTATCATTTTTAAATAAACGTGGCACCATTACAGAAGTATTTTACCAAAATTACAGTGACCTTCCTACTTTATGTGTTGTGTTCTCTTAATATGAATGGCTTATGTAGACGTTCTAGGTTAAACTCGTCACAAATTACACCAGTTGCTTTAACGTTTCAACTGACATTTTCTAACATACTTTTAGACATCCTTGAATAAGAACTTTCAGCTTCTGAATATTGAGATAATTTCATCAAACATGACAGCCAATAACAGTCCTTAACACAGTCCGTTCAATGGACCTACTTTCTGAGATACCCGTGACCGACAAAACTACACTGCTGACTAAAGGGATATTTGGTAGGTCTTTTCTGTCTGATTTCCCATCATTCTATTTATAACAAGAGCTGTCTCATGACAGTACGCTCGACTATTCGAAAGCTTATCAGTAAAATGGGGTTTTTTGTCTAAGAACAGGACTGATGTAATGTGTTATTGTCTATAAGAATTAAGGTCAAATATATGAAACTTGTTCAAAGACCTTTGTAAATGTACATTACATGCAAAGCCTTACTCTGGATTCTGTAAGCCAACTGGAGAAGGGGGGATAATTTCAAAGAAATACATGACGTTGTATAGTTGATCATGAATAACTTTGTAACGTTTCAAAATTGATATGTATAAAATTTAAAAAGCATGACCACTGCATGCTGCATATTTATTCTATGACATTTCAAATTAAAGTAAGCCCTTTTGAGTATTTCCAAATAATAGTCTGGTAAAAACTGTGACAAAATTCTAAGTTAACAAGAGCTGTCCCTCACAAGTGACGAATGACCCCGAAAACCTCTCAGAGTCTTTGTCCTCTCCATACGCCCATAATTGTGGTATGTATGCTTGACATTTGTGCCAAGTTATTTTAAAATCCTTCAATGCATGATAAAGTTATATTCCGGACACGAATGTGTGCATATATACAGGATTCCATTACCTTCTAAGTGTGACCTTGACCTTTGAGGTAGGGATGTGGGTCTTTTGCACGCGACACGTCGTCATGATGTGCTAGACATTTGTGCCAAGTTATTTGAAAATCCTTCAATGCATGACAAAGTTACAGTCCGGACACGAATGTGTGCATGAATAGAGGATTCTAGTGTGACCTTGACCTTTGAGGTAGGGATGTGGGTCTTGCACGCGACACGTCGTCTTGATGTGCTAGACATTTGTGCCAAGTTATTTGAAAATCCTTCAATGCATGACAAAGTTACAGTCCGGACACGAATGTGTGCATGAATAGAGGATTCTAGTGTGACCTTGACCTTTGAGGTAGGGATGTGGGTCTTGCACGCGACACGTCGTCTGGATGTGCTGAACATTTGTGCCAAGTTATTTTGAAATCCTTCAATGCATGACAAAGTTACAGTCCGGACACGAATGTGTGCATATATAGAGGATTTCATTACCTTCAAACTTTAAGTGTGACCTTGACCTTTGAGGTAGGGACGTGGGTCTTGCAGGAGACATGTTGTCTTGATGTGCTGAACATTTGTGCCAAGTTATTTTAAAATCCTTTAATGCATGACAGAGTTACAGTGCGGACACGAATTCGTAAGTGGGGACGCACAGACGGACGGACGGACGGACGGACGTTCTTACCAGACGGACTTTGTGAGGTTATCTCTTTGATCTTTCTTTGATCTTTTTTAACCCCACAATGAAAGTATTTAACCCACAATGTCAGTTTTAACTCCATAATGACGGAATGAACTCAAAGAACCTCACAATGCTTAGTTGTACTCAAACCCTAACTCCGTAATGTCTACTGGGCATGTATGGACAAACGGACAGACGGACGGACGGTGCGATTTTAATGTGCCACCCTTCGGGGGCATAAAAAGGAGCATAAAAAGGGCATAAATATATCAAAAATCAAAAACATCGGTGAAGATGTTGATAGTAAACATACATTTTGAGTTTCAATAGTATAAAAGATATTTGACTTTATAACCAAAAATTCTAAGTTAAAAAGGGGCATACATTTAATAAAAATCAAAACAGAGTTATGGGGATTGTTTCCTCAGGTGAAGATGTTGATGTTGGACACATAGCTCGAGTTTCAAGTCAATACCTTTGATAGTATTCAAGATATTTGAATTTATAAAAATCTTTAACAAAAAGCTATAAGTTAAAAAGGGGCATAAATCTGTCAAAAATCAAAACAGAGTTATGGGGATTGTTTCCTCAGGTGTAGATGTTGATGGTAGACACATACTTTGAGTTTCAAGTCAATACCTTCGATAGTATTCAAGATATTTAAATTTATTTTAAAAAACTTTAACCAAAAATTCTAAGTTAAAAGGGGCATTAATCTGTCAAAAATCAAAACAGAGTTATGAGGATTGTTTCCTCAGGTGTAGATGTTGATGGTCAACATATAGTTTGAGTTTCAAGTCAATACCTTTGATAGTATTCAAGATATTTGACTTTATAACAATCTTTAAACAACGCAGACGCCAACAACGACAACGCCGACGCCGGGGCGAGTGCAATAGCCTCCTTATTCTTCGAATAACTGCTTTCAAGCATTTACAAAATGTATTAAGTCATTTCACCCTTAAATGTGTCTAACAAAATACTTTGTTACATCAGTTTTTAGGTCAGTCCTTAAATGAAAAAAAACTCACAATTTAACAGAAATTTAATAATTTTTGTCAAAAATTTTTGAATGAAACAGTCATCGAAATGATCATAATGCCTTATGAGAATATTCTGTCAAAGGTAATTGGCCTAAAAGTCTCCTTAGGAGAATATTCATATAGCATTAATTCTTGGCTTTCTGAAGCTTCTTTATATATAATCTCAACCACTTGTTTCCTCTCTTCAAAGCACTGGACTATGACTATGCTGGAAAGCCTGCTTGGTATATCTCAGTTTAAGAGCAGCTATCAATATTCTAAATGTGTGCCTGACCTAGGAAGCTTGCTTGGTGTAACCAGCTTGAAGACAGACTAACCATAAAGCACATTCAGATGGAGTATTCAGGGGTAGACAGAAAAAAAACAGCGAACGCAAGGATCGAGATTACAAACTTACAAATATGTCTACAAAAGGTTAAATGACAATAACATTTTCAATAACTGACCTAAAAAACATCAGATCTTTGTGCACACACTTTATATGATGCTAACCACTATATAGCTGCTTTTCTCTAAGGCAATCAACTTGTGCCTAACCCTGAACATTTGCTAGTTTTAGATTTTATCAAATGTTTACCAAATTTCATAAAATCTTACATTATTCATGCTACGTTGCTACTCAAAGGTTTAAATGAATATTTTTCAGTAAAAGACATGTAACCAAAGGCCAAGTAAGGCTCATGTACACAAATTACCCTTTCAAATTTATTTGTCCTAGTTACTGACTGCATTGTACTTACAGGAAAGTGAAACAAATAAAATTGTGAACATATAATGAAGTACAAAACGAAACACTATAATTACTGCTCCAGGTATACTAACATGACATGCTTGTTTTTGAACTCTTAATTAAAAATATTTTCAGAAAGAAATGTTTTGAGTATGAATAACTGCTTTCAAGCATATAAAAATGTTTTAGGTCCTTTCTTCCTTAAATGTGTCTAACAAAATACTTTGTTACATCAGTTGTTAGGTCGGTTCCTAAAATGAAACAAACTCACAATTTAACAGAAATTTGATTAAAAAAAATAATTGACCAAAATGTTCCTTAATGATGATTGATCTTATCAGACGGTTTTGTCTTGACGGAAATTTATGTCAAGAATTGTTGGCCGATACAATCCTCGAAATGATCGTATTCCCTTATGAGACGTCTTTGTTAAAAATAAGTTTCCCAAACTGTCCTGACAAGAGTTTTCAAATAGCAGTAATGCTTTTATTTTTGTTTCTGAAGCTTCATATTACCGTATAGCGGGTTATTTCCGCTGGTGGAATATTTCTGCGATTTTGCGGTCTTTGAATGAAATCGCAGAAATATTTGCAGCAAGTTTCCAGCAAAAATTTAAATCGCAGATAAGTTGATATCAAAATACGCCAAGTCGCCGTGTCCAACATAATTCGATTCATTATGATTCATTATGACGGTGTAAACTAATTACGAGCAATGGTGAATGGTTATTACAGATGCATTGTATAAACAGAATATTTGCTCAAACAGTTAACTGATACGTTGTTTGAGAGTTTCTTTTATTAATAAAATAAACTGAGTAACAATAATTCACCTATTGTTAATTATCTCCATATCATAAACGCCTTGGGAAACGGAAACGCAGAAATAAAAAAACGCCGAAGTTTTTGCTTCCTTTTTTCTGGGCAAAACGCAGATGTTTTTGACCGGAGAAAATACCCTCTATACGGTATCTTATCATATGGCTATAATATTTAATCTTAACCACTTGCTTCCTCTCTTCAAAGCACTGGATACTGGGCTATGACTATACTGGAAAGTCTGCACCTGCTACCAACATTCTAAATTTGTCCCTAACCTAGGAAGCCTGTTTTGTGTAACCACAATGAAGACCATAAAGCACATTCAAAGGGAGTATTAAGAGAAGACAGAAAAGAACAGCAAAAACAAGAATTGAGATTACAGACCTACAAATATTTCTACATTTAGCAAAAAAACAAACATCGAAAGACCAACACTTTTTCACAATGGCAGACCTTAAACCCATCAAATCTTTGTGCGCACACTTTATATAATGATAACCACAAGCTCCCTTTTTAAAGGCACTCAGATTGTGTTTAACGCTGAAAGCTTGCTAGTTTCAGATTTTATCACATTTGTACAACAAGAGCACCGCCTACGGGTGCCGGACGCTCGTCTGATGTTATCATTTTACGGTTTATTTATTACCATTTTTTGAGTAACAGTATCCTTGACATTGACCCCGAAACACAAGCCCACAAAAGGTTTTCATAATATTTACTAGGCACTAAGTTTGGTCACAACTATTCAACTGCAACTAAAGATACTGTGTAACTCCCATTTTTCTATTTTTAGAAAAAAAAGCCTGAGCTTTGACCCCATGAGCCCCAAACACAATCCCAATAAAGTCTTTATTTATATGTATTACACGCTTAATAGTTTAGTTACATTAAGTCATTTGTAACTAAAGATATTGAACATATTACTGTTTTTCTATTTTAGCTACAGTGACCTTGATAATGACCCCAGGAGCCCTAAAACACAACCCCATTAAAGATCTTTTTAATACTTACTACAAGCAAAAGTTGGTTACATTATGTCAACTGTAACTAAAGATATTGAATATATTACGGTTTTCCTATTTTAGTAACAGTGACCTTGACCCCAAGAGCCCCAAAACACAATCCAATTTAAGATATTCATAAAAACTTCCTATACACTAAGTTTGGTTGCATTATGTTCACTGTTACAAAAATATTGTGTGTGTGAAGTTAAGAAGGGGCAATAATCCAGTCAAAATACATGACAGGGTTATGTTACTTGTAAAACTCTTTCTTCATTCTATTGTACGTAGTGTGCATGTAATTGACCTAAACGCAAAACTTAAAAAATCAGACTAGCTAAAAACGACAAAGTCCAAAAATACTTAAATACCCCCCCCAATGTATTACTCAAAAACCCGTTTAATGTGTACATTATCCATTTATTGTTTGTGAAAAATTTGAAATCAATCTAACAATAAATGAAGAAGCTATGTCCAATTCTCAAAATCCATCAAAATTCATGTGTTTTACCCCCCCCCCCCAAATAAAACAGGTCTGACTCAGCATTTTTAGCATACAATGTAAAGAACGGTATTAGATGAACAAGTTTTCCAAGTTTCAAAGTGATAGCTTTGATAGTTTCCATGTAAGTGACCTAAACGCAAAACTTTAAACACCGCCGACGACAACGACGACGACAATCAAGTGACGACAATAGCTCAAATGCAATAATGACATCTTGCTAATCAAAGATGAAAATAAATAAGTATCAATGATACGTAACCAAAGGCCAAATTTAAGGCTCATGTACACAAAGGCCAATTTTGGCGTCACCCTCTTACAGTTTGAATTATTGCTGTGTGTTGTGCCTTGACTGTTGCAATTTTACTGAACATAAAACAATTACAGAATTTTTCTTACCAAACTTATTATGACATTCCTACTTTAAGTGCAGTGTTCCCTAAATATGAATGACTTATGTATACATTAAAAGTAAACCACTTATCATAAAATAAACACAAATTGTTTCAGAGATCCTTAAATATGAACTTTCAACTATTGAGATAATTTGGTCAACTACTGTTCTAGGTACACTGCCATGAATTGGTTTGTTTTAACCTCTAAAATAGATCATCTTTTCGGAAGGAATTGTCTTGAGTATGAATAACTCGATTCAGGCGTATTGTAGGTCCTTTCTTCCTTTCATACGTTTAACCAAAAACTTTTTAATCATTTTTAGGTCAGTCCTTAAATGAGACAAACTCACAATCTAAATGAAATTTGATAAAAACTAACTGGCCAAAATGATCCTTAAGGATGACTTATCTTATCAGACGGTGTTATCTCTGCTAAAACATCAATGTCAAAAATGGTTGACCGAAACACTCTTCGAAATGATTTTACTGCCTTATGAGAAGATTATGTTGAAAACAATTGACCTAAACTGTCCTTACAAGAGCATTCAAAAAGCATTAATTCTTATGTTTCTGAAGCTACTTATTATCTTGGCATATGGCTATTATATATAATATCAATCACTTGCTTCCTCTCTTCAAAGCACTGGACTATGACTATACTGGAAAGCCTGCTTGGTATATCTCAGTTTTCAGGGGCAGACAGAAGAAAACAGCAAAAGCAAGGAGGATCGAGAGTAGATAGATAGATAGATTTATTTCGGTATCACAGTGCATACAATGGTTACAAACATGTTGTATTCATAAAATATTAGATAATTAAATAATACAAGCATGAGTATTAATCATGTCATGCAACGCAGTACCAAGGATAGCACAAAAAAGAGAGTGATCCCTTATTTCCATTGTGGTCCTTGTTACTGGTGGCATGACATAGAGAGACATGAATTAAGAATATCAGAGATTTAAGCAAGCACATACTATAAAATATATTAAATGACTTGGTGGAGAACAAATTATGGAATATCACAGATATTAAAAATGACCTGGCTTAGAACTAATTTTGAATATCACAGATATTAAGCACATATTAAATAATTAATAACATGGGGAGATTAAAAAAATTATGCAAGTAAAAATTTATCACAAGTTCATAATAAAATTTAATGAAAAAGCACCATTTCTGACTAGCGTTTTAGGATGAAAAATGGTCAAGATAAGTGGAATGCATTTTAAAAACAATATGCACATGAAAACCGATTACTTAAATAAAAAAATTATAAAACTTGACTTAAAATTTGTTTTTTTACAGCAACCTTAAACATATGGGGCTGTAAAATACTAGTAATTGAAGATTGTAACCCATTCCATAGTTTACAACCAACATAAGCAAAGGATTTTTTAACGAAACCTTTGACTTTTGGAATTGCGAAAGACCCTTTTTCACGAAACCTAGTATTGTGACTGTGGATATCCTTGGTGGGAATGAAATGTTCACCCATATAATCAGGGGTTGTGCCTGCTACAATTTTAAAGACTTGGGTCAGAATAATTTGATCGACTCGTTTGGACACAGGTAACCAGTTTAAAGATTTAAATTGTTCATGACCAATGTGAGATCTTGGGTCCAAATTCAGGACAAACCTTATTATGAACTTATTTTGAGTTACCTGTAACTTATTCATCCACATCTTATTTAAACCATAATACCAAAAGGAACAGGCATAGTCAAAATGACACTGAATAAGCGACATAACCAACAGTTTCTGAGTATGTTGCGTGAGATATTCACGTTTCCTATATAGAAATTTTAACCTTGAGTTGGCCTTTTTAATAACTGAGGAAGCCATTGAATCACAAGATAAATTTTGATCCAGTGTAACACCAGGCTAATTAACTGATGAGGTTGGCTCAATGATCTGGCCATTACAGGATACATTTAAATTTGGATTTAACCTAAGTTTGGGCTTGGAGCCGAAAAGAATAGACTCGGTTTTACCTAAATATAATGACAATTTATTATCAATGAGCCATTTGCTAACAATCTCCATATCCTCATTTAAAGCATGTTCAACCTCGGATCTATTTTTACCAGCAACCATAATACCAGAATCATCTGCATAGAGTAAAAGTTTATTTTTAACAACAGCTGACATATCATTTACATAGATTAAAAACAAAAGAGGTCCTCAGATCGAGCCTTGGGGAACACCACAAGAAATATTGGAGTAAGAGGAAAAAGTTCCTGAAACATCAACCAGTTGCTGTCGTTCCGTAAGGTACGACTTGAACCACCTTAAGACGTCGGTACCAAGAGTACAGACCTGTGTCTACATTTAGCAAAATAAAACATCAAAAGACCGAAACGTTTTAACAATGACTGACCTAAAAACATCAAATCTTTGTGCACATAGTATATATGATGCTAACCACTAGCTATCTTTCTCTAAGGTTATCAACTTGTGCCCAACTCTGGAAGCCTGTTAGTTTCAGATTTTATCACATTTGTACTAAAATGCATTTTAAATGAAATCTTAACAAATTAAACTTGCATTGCTAATCAAAGAGCTAAATCCTTTTCAATGATACGTAACCAAAGTCCAATTGCGGCTCATGTACACAAAGGCCATTTCTGGTTGCATATATGATATATCTATGTTTAAAATGATTTGCATAGATAGTCCTTAAAATGAAATATCTTCTATACAACATGTTTTGATAAAATGACTTGCCATTAACATGAGCTTTATAACTTAGAAGTTTTTGTTTCAAACTAATTGGCCTAAACAGTCCTTCAAACGATCCTACTAGCTCACAGGAAGTATTTTTTTTCAAAAATGAGTCGCATGAATAATCCTTAAAAATAATCTACTGCCGTTTGAGAAGATGTTGTAAAACCTGAGTGGCATGAACAGTCCTGACATTGACTTGCTACTTTATTAGAATGAGTGGCCACAAGAAATTTTTACTGGTTTTAAGGCTGCTATGGCACCTTCTTACCTTGAGTTTGTAACACTCTTTACTTCTTTAACCTAAACTACTTTCTTTCAATGCATTGGCTATTGGCTAATAGACTTCGACTTTACTTGAAAGTCTGCTGGGTGTATCCTGGTTTAAGACAGACAGATTCACAAGAAAAAATAATACAAAGATGAACAGGATACAGGCGTAAAATATCGAATAAAATGAGGGTACAAATTGTATCACAGATAATAGATATGTGCCTAACATGGGAAGTCTGCTGGGTACATCCCAGTTTGAGACAAGCTACAAAATAACCATAAAGTGAAGTCGGCTGAAGTAAACTAGACAAAGGTTTGGACAAAATATTGAGAAAATAAAAACGTAAGAAAACGTTTGAATTACAAAGTAATGTGTACTTGATTTGTGTCTGGCCTAGAAAACATGTTGGGGTATATACCCTTTGAAGACAGGACTGCCATAAAGCACTTTTAGAAGGAGTACAGTCTGATGTAAAGACAAACAAAGCAAAATGAAGCGTGAGATTATAGCTTTAGAAAATACCTACATTTATCAAAGTACAAAGAAATTACATAATTATTTTGTTTAATGACCGACCTAAAATCTTTAAAATCCTTGTTCACACAGTTAAAATAATGTTAATCACTTACTGCCTTTACAAACATCACGAAAAGTGACCCAAAGAAAAAATGGATCGGTGCTTGAAAATGAATAAATAAAAGCTTCACAAAACAATTCCAAATATAAGTTACTAATCAAAGATAAATATGAAAACTTCTGAACGCTTAGAATCTCGTGCAAATTTAGGCTCCTGTACACAAAAGCCAGTGCTGGTGTTGTAATAAGTTTATGTTAAAAATATTTGGCCTAAACAGTCCTGAAATTTCTACCATATAAGATTTTTTGCTGTCAAAAATGACTGGCCTATACAGACCAAAAAATCAGAATTCAATCATATATGAACTTTTTATATAAAAAAAGGATATTGTGCAGGACACATCTATGTGGTATGGACAACAACTTTGGGAAGTTTTGGGAAGTTTTGTTAAAATCAGTCTATGCATCCGAGACATGAAACACGTGTATATAGCCCTATATTACGTTTATAAGCTCTATGTGCGACCTTGACCTTCCATGTGGTCTATAACTTACACAACTTACGACTGAAATTTACTTTCCAAACTGATTTAGGTGTATTTAATATGTTTTCGTTGTCCAATAACCTACAACTACACATTACCTGCAACATCTACGGCATGGTTGTCTCCTGTGGCTGCACTGATGTCAAGATGATCAAGTCCCTCTGCTTAATGGAATAGGCTCAATTCCCTGTACTTTGCCTCCTTACAACAAGTAAGTAATCAAAGCGCTGTGAGTGCTGAAGGCCTGGGGGCTATAGATTAACTCCCCTAAAAACAACTTTTGACCTTCGTGATTTACGCGGAACCTTACCTAAAGCGCGGGTCGAAATGTGCATAGGGCGAAATTTAGTATATGACACAGAATGAATGATTCACAAATATATGGGTGGCAGAGAAGTTTGTTTTATTATAAAACGTAAGTTAAATGAAAAATAATCACATGGTCAACAATATCAATTGTTTGAGAGAACAATAAAAATAATTCGATCTGCGCTTTGTTCAACTTAAAGAGATATCTGATGATTTGGATCGAAAATTATTGTGTACAAAGGACAAGACCTTGAAACAGAAATAAACAAAGCAATACCAACAATGAAATATAAATACAGTACTGTACAATGTGTATAATAGGGAAAACCTAAAATGATTCTTGGTTACCTTGTAGTTGTAATCGGTGAAACCGTTCACTGGGCCTTGACATGCAGCGTCCTCGATAAATGGCGGGTGATTTTGATCAAGTGAGTTCCTTCTCGGGAATGTACGTAAATTGTATCTTTTTTTTAATGAAATTTATTTTTAGGTAAATATATATGTAATCGTTCGTAAATAAGAAAGTTGTCAATGAAATAACATCAGAAATTTGAAAATCAAACTACAAACTCTTATATCGAATTCCGTACGTTTCCGTAAATTTCCGTAAATATCCGTACTTTTCCGTGATATGCATATGATTATCTTCCGTAATCAGCTAACAGCGCAGTAATTTCTAAAACAAAACAAAAAGTGTAATGCAGCCCGTGAGCTATAGACCTTTCTGCAATCGTTTGAAGTTGTATGTACTGTTTTTATTTGTAATATGTTCTTATCGTATGCGACATTCAAACAAAAGATTGATCTGGTCTGTCTTGCACTACTTTCCCAAAGCGCATGTTTACAGTTGTTATTCGCACATAGCACAGTTAAATTGTCAGCAGTGTTTGAAATGTGGTATGCTAACTTAGGCCTAGGTGACTTCCAGTCCCCAGGCCAAAAACCGTAATACACCTGCTTCGTTTCGCCTGAAAATAGAAATAAAAGCAACATACGTTAAGAGAACTCATTTGTCTTAATCAAACGTGTGACTTTGCATCCCAAATCTTATCAGTGAATACAGAGAAAACACACTTTAAAGTTCCTACAAAGAATATAAATATGTAAGGCCGCACCAAATTAATTAGTAGATCATCGGAATTTCTTGGGGGGGAAATCGAGCGAGCGAGCGAAAATATTTTTTTGTTGTTGTTGTTTTAAAGAAATTGTGGAGCGAGCGGAGAGCGAAAAATATCCTTTCTGTTCACATGTAATAGGAAATGTCCAGCTTTATGATTCATATTAGCTTGTAAGACAACATAAGACAACATGTTCAAATGCTCTTACATGGGATAAACGATTATCTTAATATTTCCACGAAAAAAATGATTATTTTGGCACACAGTATAAATGTGATATCTTCCGGATATGTTGTCTAACATTTTACAACAAATAGGGTTATTCTTTCCGTTGGATTTACACGTGGTTACCTGGAGTTCAACTGAAGTTACGATATCTATGATATAAGATTTCCTATAGAAATATATGTAAAATCAATCGACCCCAGCAGGGTCAATTTTGACCCAGGAGTCATGACTAAAACATTATTGGTAGATGGCTACAAGACAATACTACATACCAATTATCTATAAGCTCTGAGCCTTCAGGATTTTGAGACGATTTTTTAAAGTTTTTCCTTTCCGTTGCCGTGGCAACCAGAGTTCTGTATTGAATGATATTATCTGTACAGCTTTGATAGAGTTTTATGCAAGAAACATGCCTGCCAAGATTCATCAACATTGGCATATTGGTTTCAGAGGATGCCGTTTGAAGGGAAATGTAAACGGACGCCGTACGACGGACGCCAGACGGTGATCGCTCCTAATACTTCACTTTAACCAAAATTTCTAAGTTCAACACGGGTCATAATTTGTAATACATTCAGTCAGGAGTTATCTAACCTGACTGTTTGATACTCCCGAATACTATATTGAAGTGTTAGATAAATCCAACGGGTGCCTATAGAGATATATGCTTGATAGTACCTTGCATGTAAAAAGTTAACCAAACTTTCTAAGTCAACCAAAGGCCATAATTTACAAAAGTTATCTGACGTGATAGTCTGATACACCTGAAGTTTCAAATCAATCCCATAAGTGGTTACTGAGATATGTTATGATAGAACCAAAGCTGCAACCAAAACGCAATAGTGACTGTAACAGCCCTCCATATTCTTCGAAAATATTCGAGCTAAAAATGTCCTCTTTCACATGCAACATCGGTCAAAGTTTCAAATCACACCTACCATCCAGTTCTAAAGTAAATCAACAATTGGAAATGGACTCCAAACTTATGGACTTAATAATTTGATCTTTGACCTGAACATCTTCTAAGTGCATATGTTTTCTCTGCATAATTTCCTTATTTTGTTTACTTAAAACACATACTCTTCATATTTGTCGTTCCACTTTATACTGCATTATATAAATAATTGCTAACTATCTTGGATGATCTCGATTTATGCTGAATTTAAGCCAGTGTTAAAAACTACTTTTGTTTGATACAACGAAACACATTAGTGAATTTTCTATTTTATCCCATGTGTGATTACTGTGATATATGTACGTTAGTTATTTCAGAATTGTTACAAATTATGAGACGCATGATTTTCTAACAATTCCGAGCTGAACTTGGTGAAAAAACCCGACTTTCTCCGACACATTGTGATTCGTTAACTTGCATGGAACACTTTTCTTAAATTCAGTCAAGAGTTATGTAACATTTTGATAACCCTGGAGATTTTAGTGAAGTATTCAATCCCATAAGCCTTTACAACGATGATGTGTAATTCTGACATTAAGTATCCTAATACATGTATAAATGAACCACATATTTACCTTTGGTCCACACTTGGGTCTTCAGTTCCAACGGTCTTCTGACATTTTGCACAATTCAGTGTGCATCTATTTACTCTGTCAGAGCTATAAACAGTTACAAGAGAATACATCTCATTTTTCCCAGAGAGTCTTAATCCTTTAATATCAATATCTCCACATTATAACTTGCAAACCATTATGGGGATTTAACCCCTGCATGCCCTGGACAGTCATAAATAATTCATTTTGCTGTCTGTAACAAGATATCAGGGGTAATCAGATGTAAAATTATCCCTACCTATTTTGTTGGACAATGTGTATTTAAACAAGTATAGCCTTGCAATATCACCAAGGACGTAAATCGACAGTTGTCGAAACAGTTGTCGAAACTTGGCATCACGAGTTCGAATCCTAGCCGGGATTTTTTTTTCATATTTAAGAAATAATATATGGCTTGGAGTGCTTTATCGAAATTGAACCATTCCCCGGAGGTGATGTGCCGGGCGGAATAATTCACGAGTGCGAAGGCCGAGTGAATTATTAGGCCTACGCAGACACATTTCCGACGAGAAATTCTTCAATTGCGATAAAGCACTCCAAACCATAGATTATTTCGATTCTTATACGCCGAATTTATGAAAACTATCGTAACTACTACGGACCTTTTCTCAGTTCGACGGTAATGTGTAAAATGGCATAAATAGACTAGTGGCTGTTGGAATCACTCCCCTATTTCGGGCCACCATTCAAGATATCATACATAGCTATTATTATGTACAAACTTATTCTGTGGCGTGGAGGGGCACGTGACTTAATTTTTTTCTAAGATTATTCGATGCAAGATAATTTTACCCACTGACAATAAAGTTTTACAGAAAAAGTATTTGTAATATTTTTTTATTGTTTTAATTTTTTTTTAAATATTTTAATTTATTCCCTCATGTGGTGCACGATTTCAAATGGTCAAGGTCTAATTTGACTGATAAAATATTTGAAACCAGTCTACGGAAAGTGAATCATAATTTATTTTTAGAAAGTTGAAAATAATTCTCACGTGATGTAAACAATAAAGCTATCCACTCCGTATATAATAGCTGACAAGAAAGCATCAAAGGTCGCCGGTAACAAGTTGCTATAAGTCTGACGGACAGATAGATTGAATTCTTCCATTCTTCTCTCAACTGTTCTCTTACTAACATCAAGCAACTCTGAAATGTCTCTAACCTTAAGTCCCGAATCAATAAGACACTAGCTGTAGAGTTTCAACAGGAATATCATATTTTCTTCCTTGTCTTGACAATATTTCTATTTCTGAAATGCTGTGCTCAGAATGTAAATTATCCAGTATCTCAAGTGCTTCATTAACAAATCCTATACAACTATCAATACAAACAAATCTTAATAACTGTAATAAAAAGGTTAGAACACCTTGTAGTTATGTGGTAATGTTTAGAGTGCGTCCATTTTCTATACTCTGAACAACATACTGTATCTTCTGCCTGCAGAGGTCTTTTATACATGACAGCAGCTGCTGTTCTTCAGAGCTGAAAATATAAATGGATGCTGGTGTTCAATCCCAAAGATTTTGTACAAACAAAACATCTTATGTGAAGTCAAACTATTATTTTTGCTATATGCTGCAGGAGTGTGAAGCTAATTTATTTACAGACTGTAAGTAGTAATGTCAAATGCAACCATTTCTTAAAACTATGCCTGTTGAATTACAGGAAATGTTGGAAATGTAACCACAGTGGTCAATAAGGTACAATTTATTTTCAAATGTGACTACTAGATGTTGATACTGCAGTACTAGCTGTCGGATAAGTTATTCATGCATACCAAATCGGGATATCTGCAGTTTTTACCAGTGCTGGAAAATCTCATCTTACACCCCCTGGTATAGATGTCAGAAAGAACTACTTTTTTGTGTGTGAGAGAAGACTGATTGAGAGAGAGAGAGAGAGAGAGAGAGAGGGGGGGGGAGAGAGAGAGAGAGATTTTAAATTCTTGTTGTTTGTTGTTGTTGTTGTTGTTTTTTTTTTGTTTTTTTTTTTTTTTGAAGGCCATATGGAAAAAAGATATGTTTCGATTTACATTGTAATTCTTTATATGTCTTATATGTTACCTTCATAAAATAAAGTTTTTATTATTATTATTATTATTATTATATATGAATGATTGTGTAAATTTATACATTACTACAGGAAAATAGACCGTAAATATAAGTCATTACTTTTATTTTATTTCTGCTACTATTAAACGAATATGGTATGCAAGAAAAAGAATCTATCACTGGCTACACTTACAGATGAAAATATCCGGCTCTCGGGTAACTACACTTACACTATATATAATACATGTATATACTATATGTAAAATATATACATTATCATGAGTCAAAAATAAATAATATTATAGTACAGGTGTATTGTGACCCATTAAGCAGGCCTGTTAAACTGTTAAATTAACCAGACCCTAGTGGTGGGGTACAGTCCACCTGTTTACTATTTAATTTATAAAACTTGACCTGTGAATTACAAAAATGGGTCTTTCGTGTCAATATTAAATAAGAAGCACATTAAACACAAAGGTACCATTTAATTTTTCCAGTGCATTGACACGTGAGTGAAGTATCCGAACAAACGATAATCCGAAATTACTGCTAAATCTAACAAAACAAGCTGAAATCGATATTTATTTTGGCTATGGAAATATTAACTTATGCATACCTACTTCGTTTCTGAAAGAGTGTTCATGTTCATCGTTGTTGTTATTTTCCTGCGACGCTGTTACACCGCCACGCCAACCTTTAAAAAGTCGGTTTGGTCTGGTCTATGCTGATCTTTTCTCGTGGTATAAGATATTGTAAACACCGGTCTGGGGTGCGTCATTATTTTTCTAAAAGGGCCAATTGTAGCGCGAACTTCAACTTCCTTCGCGATTTTTAAAATAGTTTTTTTTTGTTTCAAACAATCAATGGAAGATGTCAGAACAAAATTTTAACAAGTTCATACATTTTAATAACTTCTCCTACCGGCTGAAGAATCCTAAAGCGTATCAAATATAGTCGCCGGTTTCCGCCGGCGACTAATAACTCCTGTTGTAACAAAGTATGGTCGAGCTTGGAGCACTCTTCTGAAACTGTTATTCGAAAAGTCTTCTTACCACGGTACGATCTGTGTATACTCGCGAAGTTTTCACAAAACTTTGATTCAACTGGATCACTTTCAAGAAAACAGAAACAGAAAATACAAACTTAACTATTTTAGTTATCGGTGTAGATACTTTTGGAGATATATTTCTTTTAAATATTACGCAACTGTATTTTTCCTTTGCTCTTGTTCAATTCTTTAGCGGTGACCTTTCATGCTTTGCATCAATGGTTTTCTTGTCTAGTACATAAAATATATAAAATACCTGACAGTGACATTATGCAGAAGACGTCAGATTCAGAACCTAACAAAACAGGCAATCGATTTGATTGCGTATCGCTAAATTGAATTGTACAACGTTTTAAAGTGGAGTAATGACGTCAGTGTGATGACGTAAACGTTTTCATTCATTGTTTTGTCTCACGGAATCAAAACATTGTATGAAGGTTAATCCTGCATTTTTTTTACCTTTTTAAGGAAAACAAGAGTATTCTAAGTTTTTACTGTCGCAGCCAAAAATAATATTTAGGTTCTTAATCACAATTACTCCATGCGACTCATGTTTTTATAAAGATATTAATCATTTTTCTATATTTTATTTTCTGCGCGGAAGTAGATTAGAAAAGTCGGAAGGAGCTACTTCCATGACGTCCGAAACCCCACCTACTTGTCCGAGTGCATTAATCATATTAAAGCATTCGAATTGACTATAGAATATAACATAGGCGTATTAGAATAGTATATTCACTATTCACGAAATGCACGAATTACTTCATAATCCTGTCTATATATGTGGGTAGAAAAGATAAGTTCGAAAAAGAAAAGAAGCGTACTGTAGATCTTAAATCAGATCAAATTAGATCTAGCTCTATGTGTAAAATATTCTTGTATATTGTATCTATGTGACGAGGAGGCCACTGATACGGATAGCTAGTGTGAGCACTATACTGACACAGGGTGCGTTGGAATTAATTGGAATGAAAGTAATAGAACAACTCACTTTTATGCATAATTGCAAAAGTAGAAATATATATGACAAAACACACACTTCAGTGCACGGAGGCAGCGTATTTCGACTCCTTCCTTAACTCTCTATATAAGTTAAAGCATATATTGTGCGGATGTATGATGGTGGTTAGCGTACCGACATGTTCTCTGTATAATGTGTGCAGACGGCGTGCCATACACTTTGACCTTTGAGATTTTTTTACTATTAGAATCTAGTTTACAATTAATCAGAGGCCTGTGATGAAAAAATTTAGATGCCATTTTATTACTGATAAGTTTGCCCCTATTACACAGGCATAGATAGCACATAAATTGCTATGTGAACGATGTAGTTGGACGAAAAATAAAAATAAACGCACTAATGTATGCCGATCGCATTGCATTATGGGTATTAAATTGTTCAGAACGAGGTAAACTAGGTTATTGTGTATTGAGAGAAATTGACAACGTCACACTGCCACACTATTTTACGGCTCATGTGTAAATTTCTGTAAAAGCATGGATGACAATGCCATGGGTAGGTGAATCTTACATATAATTCAGAAATTATAATATTTTTTTAGATGTACTATCGTGTATTTAAGAGTAAACACTTGTTTTCATGCGTTTTCCGTCGTACGGGCTGTCGCCATTTTGGATCGTTAAGTGCTAATTTTCGTCATTTCCTAGGTTGCATGTACTTTAAAGAATGCAGCAATATTAGATAAAATCTTACACATTTTAAGTGATATGTATAGTAGCAAAAATTATGATTAATAGGAATCTGGTCTTTGAAATACCGGGGGTCAGCAGAGGTCATGTTTTGGTTCAAGTTGCCCTCGATTTGAACTGTTGAACTTGTGAACCCCAAAAATATTGAAAAGCAATTACGTAATACAAGCTGAAAAACTTTGTGGCACAAGAATGGTTCAAATAGAGATACTCTTCACATTATGAAACAGCATCTTAAATCTTAAAATGCCATTGAACAAGAAAACTATATAAAGGATCATTAGTTCCAAAACTAAGAGGAATTAGCCAAACAATTCCAGGGAAATAAATCAAAAGTTCTGATCCGGCAGCTGTCATACAAATTGAGTATATGGGTGTCTCAATGGGCCAAGAGTCCAAGACCTAAGGTTTCCGGTCAATCAAACACCTATGTTGTCACAAATTAAAGTTTTAACAAAACTATTTCAGATTCATTAGAGAGTAGTGTTAGTAGTGGTCCTGGAATGATGGGTATGGATATGGGAGGCATGGGTATGACAAGCCCAATTTCTTCTGTGGGCTCATTGTCTCCAGGAATGACCTCTCCGGACATAAAACCCGATATTTCTTCACTGTCAGTGACATCCCCACCAGGTTCATACTTCAGTTATGGGATGCCGCAGATGACATCGCAGTCTGGCTCAATACATTCGCCACCTTTACACTCGCCGTCTTCATCAGTACAGTCACCTTCTATGATGTCCATCGGATCACCAGGCTCTGTTGGCTCACCGCCAAATCCTCACATGCCCCACACAACACTGAGTAATAAACATATATGTGCCATATGCGGGGACAGAGCTTCTGGTAAACATTATGGTGTTTACAGGTGAGTACTTAATGTAACTGATTGGACTGTTTGATCTTATTATATAGGTTAACAGTAGTCAGTACTGTTTATCAGGGCTAAAGCAACAGTATGAAAAGAAATTGATGCTGCATGTGTATTAAATGACAACTCTTTAGATTGTATTATCACATTAAATGTTTCTGATAAAAACATGTTTTAAGGTACCGATCGATGCTAATTTGCTTTAAAATTGCAAATTTCTGTTTTTATGCATTATTTTATGTTCAATTTAACTTCTACATATAAGCGAAATCAGAGATGCTGAAAAAATAATTAAAACGTGCTTTATGAACCGTTACAGTTGATCGGTATGTATTCTATCAGCGTCGCGCTCTATGTGTGTCAGTAACCGACCATAGCTCCGCCCCTTTTGAGGCGCTGATAAGGGATAATCAGTAAACTGGTAGAGTCAACCGGTATTGATCAGTTAATTGTTTCGATGATTAGATGTGCACACTTAGCAATTCAGCAATTAAAAATAAACAATTATCAAGTAATTGTAAAAATTTGGATTATTTGTTTGTATAAATGTCATCCCACTGAAATACTAACTGCATACTATCAATGCGTAAATCAAATTCGTTTTTATTTTTGACAGAATCTATTAAAGTGAATGCAAAAGATAAACGAATATGTTATGAAAACAAATAAACTAAAAGTTATTCTCTTTACAAATCCTTCCACACAAGTCGGCATGTGAAGAAATGTGTGACCTAAAAGCATTTGAATATTAGAATTCATAAAAGTTATGTGAATTACTTTTTTCAAAAAATGAATAATTATGCATTTGATCTGGAAAAAAAGTTGTAATAGAACGTTTCGTTTTCAAATAAGGTGTCTTGGTAAAGCTGCATATGCGAAGACCAGAAGTTTATCATATAATGAATTGTTCACTAAACAAACGGGGTTGTGATGCACAGAAGTAAGCAGGTACATGTATAATGATTATAGAGTCAGAAAAAAGTGTTATCATTACTTTCTCGTGGTGGTATTATCTCTGTCCCTTTTCTTAAAGATACAGTTCACTGTCGTAAAGGCACACCTGCTCATCTAATAATTATAATAATAATATATATTGTTTATATTTTTTTGCCGAATGTTTACTAAAATACAAAAAAAACAGCATTCATAAATCGAAAATTGGGAACTATGAAACGAAAAGAAATTTTTCATAATATTTGGACTACATGGAGAAAAATAATTAGGATATTTTTTATCATAATATAACTGGTTTTTATTGTCAATTTTACAAACGAGTTTCAAAGTGTTAATAAATCAGGATACATAAATTATCTTCAATCCATGGTACTGTATGAGATGCCTCGGGCGTCATCAGTATGACACGCGATCAGTAAAGCACGCGCGCGGGTATGGTTGACTAAGTAGGTAGGTATAGACCGTAGCCGACATTACACATATCGATGATGCTTGATTAGAAAACAAGATGCCGAATCATTCCATTCTGGCTCATAACAACAAAAACACTAAATAAACTGTAAAGCATAGCCTACAACAAAGGAGTGAAATATACCTATATAAATGAACTATTTATACTAAATTATTTACACACTTGGAGCCACTTCTAACCCGACACTTATATAACTCGGTATAACTGGATTATTTGTATGCAGATTTCTTTCAAGTTTAGAATGTGATTGATTCAACACATCATAGTACATACTTCTGCGAAATTAAATTCTAATTGATTAAAAAATACATATAAAACTTAACAAATTGAAAACATCATTGTAAAATCCGATTTCACAAAATGACAAGTTTTTTTCACAACGGTACAGTTAACTATCATAGTATTCAAATGAATTTGCGTTCATGACAAAGTCATTTTTAGCAATTTTCATAACCTTTTATTATGTTATATCTTATAATTTGTATAAAACAGTTGTACAAAGGGCACTGCATGGTAGTTGTGTTTATTATTTACAGATGTTGCCAAATTTTATTCATCGCCTTATTAGCTCAAATTACTAAATTAATTACTTTTTTTGTGTGGATAAAATCGGAGTTTTACCTAATTATATTTTTTAAAAGTTACATCAAATGCTTAAACACACCATTAACATGTTTTCAAGTCGTTTACAACAGCTTCGAGTGTAATAATTATCAAATACCCCGCCGACTCTACTGCAGATATAAGTTCTCGTTCAACTTTCTCCATTTTCCCCGCTGTGTACCTCAAATACTTTAGATAATCACGTGACCGTCTTGTCGAAATGCTGTGGTAGCAATAAATCACAAAGAAAAAAGTTGTATTTCTCGCATTAAAATGATTTTGTGGGCTGATCTTGTATTTTTTCTGATATGACAGGGTTAAGTATTGTATGGATAATCATATAATTGTACTTATGTATAATTGGATGCATTTAAACGGGTTTTGTTTCATATAATCCAATCAAATTATGAGTGTCTTTAGAAATCGGCGTTTTTTGACACTTGCTTTGAAGGAAGATGTGTCAACTTTGAACAAGCATAATTTTGTTAATTGGAGGTCGATTAACATGGGGTTTGGACCAGTTTAAAGAGAATTTAATTACGGAGGGATCCGTGTCAGGAATTTTTTATAAATTGGTCAGGGGATTACTTATCTTTAAATACATAACAAGCGGTCAGAAAAAAAGGCTGAAATTTCTTTGATGTTAAATATTTTTTGTTTGGAGAATGATATGGAAAATCTGTGACACGGATCCCTAGACATTATAATTATATACATCTTTTATGAATTTGGTGGTAAAAATCGAAAAAATGGCTTTGCTATCGCTGTTCAAAATTTTACGAAATTTATCAAATATCATACTATGTCAAAGGCCAAAAACATAAAAAAGTTTTAAAAATCATGAAAACTACTTGTTTTAGTCATAATCTATATAAAAGATACAAAATATATAATACAATTATTGTCTAAATGGGTAATTTAACTCCACTGAGCCGACCCTCGATCAGTACCTTAAAGTTTATAATAGAGCTCAGTGATTTTTTTCCTTATTATATAAATGGTACAGGTCAACGAACTCATTCACAACTAAAAACAGATTCACAAAAAAAGTGGCAGTGGGTCCGTTCATCAGACCCTGCCCCCCAAAAATTAATTTCACAAAATATATCTTCAGTAACCCTTCTTATTGGTCAGATTATGTAGGAAAAAAAACTTTGCTGTTAGTAAACAAACGTCAGTCATGTACAGTATTTACATTAGTTTGTATCGTCAGCAGTTCTTTATATTCATGTTCGCGTACCTGACTTATGTTCAGGATATAGTCACTTCCGTCTACCTTTCAAGCGTCTGATTGATTCGTAAATAGAAATGTGATAATGGCTGTTATATTCAATGTTTTCCAACTAAAAGAAATTTCACAATTAAGTGGAATACTTTCACAATTTAGGAGAAAACGATGCTTTTATTCACAATTTGCCTGGTACCGGACCCATTCACAATTTGGTGAAAAAAATCGCTGGCTAAGCTATTTTAAGACTGTAAAAATCTTTTACTGTTATCCATCAACAGGTCTATACAAAGTGGTATGTGACAAAATACAGACGAAATTGTTTAATTTATTATACGCCCGAAGGGGACGTATTATGTTATCGCCTCGGTGTCCGTCCGTCCGTCTGTCCGTTAGCAATTTCCCTTCCGCTCTGTAACTCTTGAACCCCTTGAAGGATTTCGAAGAAACCTGACACAAATGTTAACCAGACTGAGACGACGTGCAGAAGCAATGTTCCGGATGGCTGGATTCAAGGTCATACTTAGGGGTCAAAGGTCATATGATTTTGTTTCCCTTCCGCTCTGTAACTCTTGAACCCCGTGAAGGATTTCGAAGAAACCTGACACAAATGTTAACCAGACTGAGATGACGTGCAGAAGCAATGTTCCGGATGGCTGGATTCAAGGTCAAGGTCATACTCAGGGGTCAAAGGTCATATGACTTTTTTTCCCTTCCGCTCTGTAACTCTTGAACCCCGTGAATGATTTTGAAGAAACCTGACACAAATGTTTACCACATTGAGACGATGTGCAGAAGCCATGTTCCGGATGGCTCGCGTCAAGGTCAAACTTAGGGGTTCAAAGGTCATATGACTTTTTTCCCTTCCGCTCTGTAACTCTTGAACCCCGTGAAGGATTTCGGACTTTTTTTCCCTTCCGCTCTGTAACTCTTGAACCCCGTGAAGGATTTCAAGAAACGTGACACAATTGTTTACCACATTGAGACGATGTGCAGAAGCCATGTTCCGGATGGCTCACTTCAAGGTCAAGGTCACACTTAGGGTTCAAGCGTCATATAACTGTGTGGATATTGCTCTGCATTTGCTCTTGATTACAGTGCTCTTGTTGCCCTTGAATTATCGAAAATTATGAAATTAGCCTTCTCAGCTCATAGTTCAAACAGGTGAATTAGCCTTGTCTGCTCTATAGTTCTAGCAGGTTTTACAAAACAAATGAACTGCCAGATACTGAGTTATGCCTCCTTGACGGGCGTATTTTGTGACAGTTTGGCACTCTTATTAAACTGATGTGATTGTCTGATTGCAAGCTATGTCCTGTTCATCTTTCAGTTGTGAAGGCTGCAAAGGTTTCTTCAAACGCACGGTTCGAAAGGACCTCACATACGCCTGCCGTGATGATAGAAATTGCATGATAGATAAACGTCAAAGAAACCGATGTCAGTACTGTAGATATATGAAATGTCTGTCAATGGGTATGAAACGGGAAGGTGAGTTGATATTTTTCAAACTTAAAACAGTATTAAGAAGTGGGATAAAATATAGACAGCTGCACTTAATTTTATGGGAACAGTTGGGTCCGTTTGTCGCTATGAATTAGTTTCTGTCAGTACCATCCGATTTTTTTCATTTCAGTGACAAGTTGCTGTCTATCCTTCTGTGAATCCTATGTTCTCACAGTAGATGATTATAGTTACTGATAAATGAATGACATTCAGTCAGTGCTCACAATGTCTTCACTGTAGAATGTCTTGAGACCAGTCAGAAGTTGAACCTATCATGCTCCTATTATATGACAGTATCTACTACATACAAGACGCTCAAATACAAAAATAAAATGTTTAAAGGTTGCAGTCTTTTCTCTGACACAAATCTGTACATTTTGTGAATCATAAATAAATCATCAAGTGTCACTGACCTCCAATGTATCTCAGCAGGTTGTTTACACTGTGCAGTGGTCATTGAACTATGGTCATTGAACTATTGCTATTAATTTATTTTTCTCGGTATAAAGCACCTACCAGTCCAACAGTAACTCTCTGTAGTATAACTTACTTACCTTATTTTAAGAACACTGCTTACTTGTGTATTGGAGCTCTTCCACTTGCTTAAAACTTCAGCTTAATAAAAAGTAGAACCAAATTTTCTTCACTTGAATCCCGTAGATCTTCAGTTTTAGATTATTCTCAGAACTAAGTGTGTCAGCCATTAGTGAAGAAAGTGATGTCTTGTTAGATAAAGCTTTTATTACAGAGGATGTCAAATAAAATACTTTATAATGTCCAGGCCTTCTTGTTCATGTTGTTCAAAAACATAACTGACAGTTAGGCTAATAATTTGATGGAGTCTCTTTCGATATTTTGAAAGATTAATAAAACAACTCTAGGGTTGACCGCAAAACTGTTTTAACTTATACGAAATAAAGAAGGTCTTACAACAGTTTTGCAGTCAAAATTTACTGTTCATCCAGGAAGATAGAAGGTGGTGCCTGGGTTAATTTGAAATTGCACTCTGTTATTTTTCAACAAGAATCTATTTGGATAAAAGCATTGAAATTAACTGGTGCGAGTGCCTTTAACATCCAGTCACAGTTTCAATCAGCTGCAAGCTAGTGCCTGTTAGAATGGGCATCATAAAATGTTGTTTTGTCTGGATGGAAACTTGTTCATTGACCAATTAGAATGATACAATGGTGCTCACGTGTAACTTTGCAAAATTTTTGCGTTTCGTACGTGTATCGTACATTCCGTTTGAGTTCTTCCTGCATCATTCAGATTGTGTATCCTGTAACGCATCGTTCTTTCCGTGTGATGAACGTTTCACGATAGGAATTATATAAAAGTGGTCTGAGATAGTGCGGACAGCCAATCGTGTAGAACGTTTGCACGTAGGCCTAGGCCTAAACGCGTATTATTTATATTATTGTTCAAAGATCGGATTTAATTATGTAAGAACTATTGATGAAATAGAAAAAATCTTTCTTTCAATTATCTAAACTATCTTCCTGTTACATATTTTTTCTTTTTCTCTTGAGATATTTGTGGGAAGAAGAGATATTGACACTGTTGAAATCGAAAGTAGACGTTCTGCATATGGTGCAAGATTCAGTGTTTCCACTCTTGTAAATTATTACGTAAATCACGCAAAAAAAATAAATATCCCGCGTGTTCGAAAATGCCGAGGACGAATAGGTTCAGCTGGAATCCCTCTGTATGTTCTAAAAATAGATCATGGAAATTGTACTTTCTCAGCAAATCGGTCGGCAAAACTGCTCGTGATTTACTGTTGACGTCATGAAATGTAGACGGGTTTCATATTTGAATGCTCTGGGAATTAATATTAGCACTTTAAAAGTGTGACCCATCTAATGATCTGGGCTTCGTCTGCAAAACTGTGGCAGACAAAGCATTGTGTTTTGCTTCACGGTGAATAAAATAAATGATGCCCAACAACAAAGTGAAGAGTTACCATCCACAAGTACTGAAACGACTACGAGTAGTGTTAAAGTCGGAAAAAGTACCCAAAACGGTTTCATAACAAGTGGTTGCCGCGGGTTGTAAAAAATTTAAACGGTCGCCGCTTGTCTATCATAATTATAATTTTCATACCCCCAAAATTTGAGATTTACCCCTTCTTTTTGTGTCCAGGGGGTAAGTATACCCTTGAAAAAAATACTGAGTGGGAACACTGAAGATTTACACCAGATATAAAGAACAATGCGTTATTCTACCTACGCAAAATATATGGGATTTCCCTATTTGTAAATTGCGTCTGTCTAGACATTCCGTAAAGTGCTCACTGTAACTGTAAAAAATATACGTTGAATCAGACTTTCCGTCCTAAGATTCTTTACAAAATTTAATTATATATCTAATTAGTAATGTGCCGCTATTCAACTACTATTAATTATTCTTATGATCTGCTTGGTTTAACTGTAAATTATCGATAATTTAGGACTTTAATGGGGTTCGATTAAGCTCTTACATTGTAATTAGACACCTATTAATAATATTGTTGTTAAGCAAACGAAAATGTCCAAGTTAATTGAATAATCGTTTTTAGCTCGACTTTTCGAAGAAAAGGGGAGCTATCCTACTCGCCCCGGTGTCGGCTTTGGTGTCACACCTTGGTTAAGTTTTTCGTACCACCCCACTTTATTTCAAAAGTATTAGAGGTATGGCTTTGAAACTACCATCATAACCTCCATCTATAGACAAGAGTACATAACTCTGTCAAGGTTTTTGACAGAATTATGGCCCTTTTTTTACTTAAAAAGTGTATTGAGCTTGCTTAAGTTTTTCGTACCACCTCACTTTATTTCAAAACCATTGGAGGTATTGCTTTGAAACTAACCATACTTGTTACATACAAAGCATACTTGTTTACCATCATGACCTACATCAACAGACAAGAGTACATAACTCTGTCAAGGTTTTTGACAGAATTATGCCCCTTTTTTACTTAGAAAATACATTGAATATGGGTAAAATCCACTTATTGCCTTAACCCTTTGAGATATTGCTTTGAAACTTTGAATGCTTGTTAACATCATTACCCCCATCTGTAGGCAAGAGAAGGTAACTCTGACAGGGATTTGTTTTTAAAAATTAAGGCCCTTTATTGACTTAGAATCTAGGTTAAGTTTTTCGTACCAGTCCACTTTTTGACTAAACTGTTTGAGATATTAATTTGAAAGTTGGAATACTTGTAAACCATCATGATCCCAAAACATGGGCAGGAGAAGGTAATTCTGTCAAGGATTTTATTTGAATTATGGTCCATTTTGACTTAGAAACTCAGTTAAAATTTTCATTCTTGTCCACTTGTTGACTTAACCATTTGAGATATTACTTTGAAAGTTGAAGTACTTAAGTACCATCATGAGACCTATATGTAAGCAAGAGAAGATAACCCTGTGAAAATGTTTCATGATTTGTACTTAAAAATTCCTAGTTAAAGTCTTGTGTGCCCTTAACTGTCAAAGTTTTGTTTTATAGGCAAGCACTAAAAAAGTCGAGCGCGCTGTCCTACTGACAGCTCTTGTTCATGTATTGTGTATCAGTCTTATCACTCATCATACATGATTCATTCATCAGTTATTGTGCGTTCCATTTGCGTGTATCATGCGTGTATCGTTCGTTCCGTGTGCAAAGTTATACGTAAGCACCCGTGTAGTAACATTGTTGTTTCTAACATAAAACAGCACTGACAAAAAATGTCAACAATAGTAGAGTGGTGGAACCTATGCTGGTGGTATCCGTATGCTGGTGGGATCTCCGAAAAACGGCTATTTACAGAAAATAAGATGAAGCAATAAATTTCGGGGAATATTCAGCATTTACAGTTGATTAAATGCTTTAACAGCAAACTTAGTGATAGCCGCGCATGCAGCTCTGTGCCGTCACAGCAGCCGATACATTTGAACGTGATCCATTTCGCTAGAAAAATTCTTAAATATAGACATCAAAATCAACCAGTTAAAGTTAGCATTTTTGATAAAACTTATTTCTTTTGTATTAAAATATATATTCTATGGAAACTGTTATCTCTTGTTAGGTAAAATTTAGGCTCTAAAAATTGTTTCCCGTCTGTTGGTTGTCAAATATCATATACCACCAGCATTGGTTCCTTTCGTGGTGAAATTTCAGGTTTTGACATGTGTCGTGTCAATAGCTCCCAGAACGACATAGTCATGTGATGACGCACATCAGCATCTTGTTTCGATTTAGCAGGGATAACATTATGTTTTCGCTGAGGCAAATCAAAATGGTTAGGATTTCCTGCTTTCTGAACAGCTGATATACATTCAAAATACCTCCAGCATAGGTTCTCCCACTCTAGTTATTTAGTATATAAATTCTAGTGCATCACAATGTGAAGTCGGATATACTCAAACTTCTTGTTATTAAACACAATTATGTTTGTTTAAACTTTTATCCAGAACATCTAAGTATCACTTGTTACAAAATTGAAAATTTTAGTCAATGCAGTTAGAGTCACTGTTTCATGACCAGTCTAAATATAATCATCATACTCTATACTTTACATACGTCAGACTTTTCAGATGTTCTCTGTACACTCCAATGACCATGGTCCTGCTTTCAATTCTTTCGTCTTTTACAATTTTTTCTGTTTCTGAATGGGCTGCAGAAAGCACTTAAGGTTTTCAGAGATGAACCCTTCAGAATTGAGAAATGACCAGCTGTCTGCATTTTGCTGACCATTTATAGAGAGGATAATTTATTTGAGGTCTTTGTAGCCCAAGATAAACTGAATAATTTTACGTTTTGATTAGTTTTATAATTTGTTTTGTTGGCATTGAATATAGTTTTTAGCTCATCTAGATCACAGGCTCTGGGTGTGCTGTAGGTACAGGTGGGTTGTCCTGCATCCATTCTCAAAATTTCATATTGAGCTCTACTTCTCTGTAACATTTTGTCAGATTTTTACCAAACTTCTTACTTGCTTTGTGTCATCCTTGCATTGACCTCGTTGAAAGAAACAGGAATTTGTTCACTGCTTACAGGGGAACACTGTTGCTAGCAGGTTGTTCACTGCACACGTGGGGCAAATGTTGCTAAAAATAGAAAAAGGTTTAAGCAGCTCCTCATGAACGAATGGTTGGAATGTTAACATATATGCTCTATAGCGTCTTTCTAAAAAATAAAAGGAAACAGTTCAGAAAAACAGTGCATAGGGGGTCACTGTAAATAAAAATAGACAATCCTTCAAATGGATTTTGTCAAGAACAAATGGTAGGAAAGTCAATGAACTAAGTCAGTTACTAAAAATAGAATTATCTTTAAACCAGTGGTAGGAAAGTCACTGAACTTGCTCTGTTACATTCTTGCATGGACTTATATTTCTGCTTTCTCAGATGAGCCACTTGGGGCCAACTTGGCCCTCTTGGTTTTTTAGCTCGACTTTTCTATGAAAAGGGGAGCTATCCTACTCGCGTCGGCGTGAGCGTCACACCAATGTTAAAGTTTGCGTACCACCCCAAATATTTTCAAAGTCCATTGAGATATTGCTTTGAAACTTTGCACACTTGTTCACCATCATGACCCCAACCTGTACACAGGAGGAGGTAACTCTATCAAGCATTTTGACAGAATTATGCCCCTTTTTCGACTTAGAATTTATGTTAAAGTTTGCGTACCACCTCAAATATTTTCAAAGTGCATTGACATATGGCCTTGAAACTTTGCATACTTGTTCACCATCATGTCCCCAATCTCTACACAATAGGAGGTAACTCTATCAAGCATTTTGACAGAATTATGCCCCTTTTTCAACTTAGAATTTATGTTAAAGTTTGCGTACCACCTCAAATATTTTCAAAGTGCATTGACATATGGCCTTGAAACTTTGCATACTTGTTCACCATCATGTCCCCAATCTCTACACAATAGGAGGTAACTCTATCAAGCATTTTGACATAATTATGCCCCCTTTTGGACTTAGAATTTATGTTTAAGTTGGCGTGCCACCCCAAATATTTTCAAAGTCCATTGAGAAATTGCTTTGAAACTTTGCACCCGTGTTCACAATCCTGTCTGTAAGCAAGAGAAGATGTGAAAATGTTTCTTGATTTGTACTTAGAAATTCCTAGTTAAAGTAGTTAAAGTCTTGTGTGCCCTTAACTGTCAAAGTTTTGTTTTATTGGCAAGCACTAAAAAAGTCGAGCGCGCTGTCCTACTGACAGCTCTTGTTCTTTTTGCTTTGCCTCTTCAGCTAATATTCCTGTTGGTGCTCACTCTAGTTGGTTATGAAAGATCTATATCATGAAATTAATACTAAATAGAAAACAAATGACTGTGTAGTGTTTTTATTTTTTGTGTAAACTTTTATATGTACATGTATTTCAGCTTTGCTTGACAAATCCACTAGTCCTGCAGCCAATATTGGTACGTTTATTCAAAATACAGCAGCAGGCATTTTCCAGCTTCCATAATACACTTCTCCGTAGCAAACTATAAGATCAATAGATACATTACAAGGGGCAATATAGCAAACACTGTAAGAGTTTATGGGTCAAAAAATAGGAAACTACAAAAATAATGAAAAACAGGGGAAATGAAACTAAGGTAAAAAGTGGAAACGTTATAACTTTTTTTTAAAGTGATAAATTTTATATGGGCTGTGAAAATACTGGAAAGCATTCAAAATGCCAGCAAGACGCTTTTACTGGAAATGTACAGAAATTTTTTCATAAACAATGATAATGTAAAATAAACTGTCAAAGTCAGAACTAAGACAAAATAGATGTCATTGTGTGGCTTTTGTTTACTGTAGTTTTGTCCTAGTCCTGTGATTATAACGATAACTCAGTTTTGTGCCCACACAAGGGATCAATTTGATGTAATGCAATTTATAATTTCTTCATAAAAATGTGTCTTAAAAGATAATTGTAAGTATTTGATATGACTTTTTTAGCCAGAAATCGTTTTCAACCTGCACTCTTTTTTTTTTTTTCAATAACACAGCTCTAAAATTGCAAAAGCTGCCATTTGTGCCAAGTAATCGTCCAGAACATTTAAAGTTAAATTATTATAGGCCTAATTTGTTAAATCAAACAGTGAGTTATGTTCTGTTAAGAATTTATTAGCACATAAGTGACCTGTTTGCAACCCTGGGTAGGATTTCAAAATTATTTAATGGCCTGTTTGCACTACTAGGTTTTTGTTAAAAAGCTTGAGTGGCCTGTTTGTACCCCTAGGTAGTATGTAAACTACATAAGTGGCCTGTTTGCACCCCTGGGTAGTATGTAAACTACATAAGTGGCCTGTTTGCACCCATGGGTAGTATGTTAACTATATAAGTGGCCTGTTTGCACCCCTGGTAAGTATGTAAACTACATAAGTGGCCTGTTTGCACCCCTGGGTAGTATGTAAACTACATAAGTGGCCTGTTTGCACCCATGGGTAGTATGTTAACTATATAAGTGGCCTGTTTGCACCCCTGGGTAGTATGTTAACTATATAAGTGGCCTGTTTGCACCCCTGGGTAGTATGTAAACTATATAAGTGGCCTGTTTGCACCCTGGGTAGTATGTGAACTACAGAAGTGGTCTGTTTGCACCCCTGGGTAGTATGTTAACTACATATTTGGCCTGTTTGCACCCCTGGGTAGTATGTAAACTATATAAGTGGCCTGTTTGCAGCCCTGGGTAGTATGTAAACTATAAAAGTGGCCTGTTTGCACCCATGGGTAGTATGTTAACTATATAAGTGGCCTGTTTGCACCCCTGGGTAGTATGTAAACTTTATAAGTGGCCTGTTTGCACCACTAGGTAGTATGTTAACTACATAAGTAGCCCGTTTGCACCCCTAAGAAGTATGTAAATTACATAAGTGGCCTGTTTGCACTCCTGGGTAGTATGTAAACTACATAAGTAGCCAGTTTGCACCCTTAAGTAGTATGTAAACTATATAAGTGGCCTGTTTGCACCCCTGGGTAGTATGTAAACTACATAAAGGGCCTGTTTGCACCCATGGGTAGTATGTAAACTACATAAGTGGCCTGTTTGCACCCCTAAGTAGTATGAAACTACATAAGTGGCCTGTTTGCACTCCTGGGTAGTATGTAAACTATATAAGTGGCCTGTTTGCACCCCTAAGTAGTATGTAAACTACATAAGTGGGCTGTTTGCACCCCTAAGTAGTATGTAAATTACATATGGGACCTGTTTGCACCCCTAGGTAGTATGTAAACTACATAAATGGCCTGTTTGCACCCCTGGGTAGTATGTAAACTACATAAGTGGCCTGTTTGCACCCCTAAGTAGTATGAAACTACATAAGTGGCCTGTTTGCACCCCTGGGTAGTATGTAATCTATATAAGTGGCCCGTTTGCACCCCAGAGAAGTATGTAAACTACACAAGTGGCCTGTTTGCACCCCTGGGTAGTATGTAAGCTACATAAATGGCCTGTTTGCACCCCAGGGTAGTATGTAAACTATATAAGTGGCCTGTTTGCACCCTTGGGTAGTATGTTAACTACATAAGTGGCCTGTTTGCACCCCTAAGTAGTATGAAACTACATAAGTGGCCTGTTTGCACCCCTGGGTAGTATGTAAACTACGTAAGTGGCCTGTTTGCACCCCTAAGTAGTATGTAAACTACATAAGTGGGCTGTTTGCACCCCTAAGTAGTATGTAAATTACATATGGGACCTGTTTGCACCCCTAGGTAGTATGTAAACTACATAAATGGCCTGTTTGCACCCCTGGGTAGTATGTTAACTACATAAGTGGCCTGTTTGCACCCCTAAGTAGTATGAAACTACATAAGTGGCCTGTTTGCACCCCTGGGTAGTATGTAAACTATATAAGTGGCCCGTTTGCACCCCAGAGTAGTATGTAAACTACATAAGTGGCCTGTTTGCACCCTTGGGTAGTATGTAAACTATAAAAGTGGCCTGTTTGCACCCCTGGGTAGTATTTAGAATTACATAAGTGGCCTGTTTGTACCCCTGGGTAGTATGTAAACTATATAAGTGGCCTGTTTGCACCCCTGGGTAGTATGTAAACTATAAAAGTGGCCTGTTTGCACCCATGGGTAGTATGTTGACTATATAAGTGGCCTGTTTGCACCTCTGGGTAGTATGTAAACTATATAAGTGGCCTGTTTGCACCCCTGGGTAGTATTTAGAATTACATAAGTGGCCTGTTTGCACCAATAGGTAGTATGTAAACTACATAAGTGGTCTGTTTGCACCCCTGGGTGGAGTATATTATATAAGATTACATTGTGACATATTAGAAATATCAATAAGCAATGTTTACTTGGCAGAGAGACTAGCTTACTTGTTGTATTTCTGCTGTATATTAAAGTGATGCATTGTTTTTCTGCTATAGTGAAAGTGTTAATGCTGAAGTGAATATACCTGGTATTTCTGCAATTCTCAATGAGATGCAGGCTAAGTCTGTGTTTTTTTGTAGTTAATTGTTCTGATTTATACACAGAAAAGAGGAAGCAGTTTCCTTGAACATCATTCTGCTCACCTTTAACACACATTGCAGCTTGTTAAATTGTATTCTGTACAAAACCTATGTCATTCACCTAACATGAGAAATAATCTCAAATACTTGGTAACCGTGATCATAAAAAAAAAAATGGGCAGAAGTGTAGTTTTTGATACCAGGCCGAAGGGGCCTAAATTTTCCAAACCCCAGGTGCTTGATAAAGTGCATCATCTTGAAGAGTGTTTGTGAGGACCTGTTGCTCTGTGGCATGCAGACTGATCATGATCTGCACTGGTTATGAAGGCAGAATCACTCTCCCATGAGTTGTGTCTTTAAATATTGCATGTATG
>JAFMSR010000696.1:0-44197 GCA_022818135.1 Saxidomus purpurata | reverse complement strand
TTTGTCACCTACTCGTGCTCCACTGGTCATCCACTCGTGTCCCATTGTACGCCAACTCGCACATTACTTGATCCCCCATTCGTTCATGCCTTTCTGATCGCACACTCACTCGTGCACCCTTGATCCCCACTCGATCGCCCTTTTAAGACGTGCCACATTGATCGCCTATAAGACGTGCCACATTGATCGCCCTTTTAAGACGTGCCACATTGATCACCTATAAGACGTGCCACATTGATCGCCCTTTTAAGACGTGTCACATTGATCGCCCTTTTACGCGTGTACCATTAATTGCCAACGGCATTGGTCGCCCTCCCATTCGTGCAACATTGCTCGCCAACTTGTGCAACATTAAATCGCTCACTCACTGTTGCACTAGTGATCTCTTTTCGTACAGAAGTGATCGCCCACACTGGTGTACAATTTACCTCCTCCTCACTGGATTACCCTCGTGCATCATTGATCACTCACCTGTGTACCATTGATCACTTTAGTCGTGCAGTATTGATCGCTAACTCACCCGTGCAACATTGGTCGCCCTCCCATTCGTGCAGCATTGGTCGCTTACATTTACAGCCCATTCCTTGGCGATATAATAGTTATGGTATATGACATCATAGCATTCTAGTGTAATAACAGACACCTGCTCATGTTAAAAAGTGTCTGTAGTTGCATTCTGCGGATGTCAGCTTTGTCATGTTCGTCTTGGAATCATACCGCAAGGTCGCCTGCAAACAAATGCCATTACCCTACAATCTTGTTGGTAGGCCGGGTACCAGGTCATTGATGAAGAGAAGAAAGAGATTTGGCGGCAATACCACTTCTTGTGGGACACCATGTTTCTGCCTATTTCCTGACTGCACATAAGTTAGCACTTCTACTGTATAAAAAAGACATAATGCACATGTACACCGAGCTTTCAACATATCACTGAAGCTTTAGGGGGAGATTGTCTTTCTATACCAAGTCAAGCTCTCTTTGAAAATTGATATTTTCTTGCAATGCATTTTCCGTCTTTTTGACGCATGTTTTCTGATGAAATTTTCACCGGACTAGCTTGCAAATGAGTTTGAAGTGGGTTTGTTTCTAGATACCATTTTATTCAACGGTTAACAGTATTTTTTCAAGTTTCTATCTACACTGCGAGTCTTACTTAACTGTAGCTAGATTTTTGCTTTCATTGCCATCCATTTGATGATTTGATGAGGTCAGTTTCCATGTTTTATAGATATGAGCATTGGGCTCGAAGCCCGAATAGAATGACTTGTAGAATGATCTGTCCAGTAGATGGTGGTCTTGTAAGAGTCTTAACCACCGTGAGCTTCTTAATAAGTTACTCTATTGAGCGGCTAGTCGCCTCTAGCTCATTGTTTTGCCAGTTGGTCTGCCATCTCATTGTATCCATTGAAGGGAACTTTCCGCTACTCACTGAGCCTGTTCTTTGGCACGGGATAGCAATTTGGCATTAGCCAAGGTTACCTACCAGGACTGATAGAGCATCTGTAAGAATGACCACCTGTTGCCAGTCATCTTTTGACTCTTCTCTGTAGTTTTCGATGCCTGTATGGTGGCTTCTACTTCTGCTTTGTAGTTGGTACAGTGTTTGTCTGTTGGTATGCTGACTGTCTCTGACCCACCTGTCGTGTGCATGATAAAACTATTAGCACCATATTGTAAAGCAACTGTAGCCGAAAGTCTGCTTAAACATGTGTCCATGTCTCTGACGGATAATCTTCTGAGGTCATGGCTTGTGTCATGGATTTCAACAAATATTTTCATCTTCTACATCCGACTGGAAACCAGGTACTGTAGTGTAGATACTAATGTTTGATAGGACATACCTCTATGGCTCTGGCATTTCCGACTGGTCCAGAGGAGTAGTCGGTAGCCAAAGATGGGCCAGCGTTTGCCTTTGTAAGCTCAAAGTTCGTGGATTTAAGGACAAAGCTCCCTGTTTTCAAGCAAATTCTTTGCTGGGGCCCACCACTGGGGTGGTCTGGCAAGAACTGGTACTTGCTGGCTTGCACGAGCGACGTCGCATGCCTTCTTTTATCGAGTGGTAAAATAGCAGTGACTTCCCTCATTCATGGTTGGGCCTCACTGTTCCTTGGTATGCTGTATGTATACTCTCATTTGCTACCCAGTTAGTATCAGCTAACTTACTAATAGTATCGCTAGCTTTCGACGGACCCTAGTTTGAGCTTTTGCCTCCAGAGGAATGCCGCTAATCTTGATGGTACCAGCGTTCTACCTAGGTGACAGTGCCTTTAACTTCTGCTCTGATGTCTCTCTAGATGTCGATAGTGAGTACCTCATATGCGCTCAACTCTGTTTCTTGTAAATTTCATGTAGGAAAGCTTGGTCTAGAAAATGGAGACCCTGATAAGGTAAACGGGTCAATGATCAATGCCTCCGAGGTGTTTACCTACTTCCCTTGTGACGTCGCTGTTTATGTCCCCTGTACAGATACCAATTCTCGGTATGGAATGCCAGCTTCTGAAATAGAATGTTCATTGTTTATCAGGGCTATTCATCAACAGAAAAACGGTCTGTCTATATGGTCATATCCTAAACTCTGTGGTGGCTGTTGTTAATGTAGCCAACAACTTAGTTGTCTTGCCCCTTAACAATGTAAGTGTCAGGTGACATAGGTCATGTGTATGTCGTTTTTAGCGGGGCTACAGGTTAACAACATTCATCACATTGTTATCCAATTTAAGGTTACAATTTAAGGTTACAATTTAAGGTTACAATTTAAGGTTACAATTCTGCTTTGTACTCATATTCATCCATGTACATAATGTTTTGTGTGACTACACCGTGTTAGGATTTCCCCTTTCTCTCTTCCGATCCCGGCCACAGCGCCAGCACTGGTAGCCTCTAACCGTGAATGAATTTGCATTTGAAAGATTCCTGATGTTATTTTGTTCATACAAGATGATTGTCTCAAGTTCGAACCACTATTTGAAGAATGCTTCCGCTTTCCAGTGCGAAATAAAAACAAATATTGCTTTGTTTTCATGTTGGCTTTCCAATTCAAACCCCCTTCTAATACATGTACACAGTGATGAACCTGCAGTATTTATTAAAGACTGACAACGTGTCAGATTTTCCGTCTTTTTACATTCACATAAGAACCCAGCTAGTAAAATATATATTTTGCCCAGATCTTTACATGGTATTTACTACTGAAGTACCCGGTATGGTCTAAAAAAACGACGATATACCGGTATTCTATCAGCTGGCTTACAATGAGCATGTAAAAACACAAACTTAAGCAGAGAGAAAGCACAATCCCTTTAAGTAGGATCTGAAAAAATGTACCAATTAGGTTCGATCATTTTTTGTTTGTTATCATGCATGCGTTTATGTGCATGGTTTCCGCATAGGAAGACATACGTCAAACATTTATCTTGACGGACATAATGCTTTTTTTATCTCAATTATAGATAGTGACTTTCCGTAAATAATGTTATATGTTGAGTCAGCTTTTTTGTGACGCACGTTTTGTTGGTATTTATTAATGTTTTATACTTCGGATAAATGTTTTAATGCTGGATACTAGTAGGTTGTAACCAGATTAAAAAAAAAATTAAAATACAAAATGTATATTCAAAAATAGTTAAAGGCGTTTATAAAGTCAATGGCAGATGATTTTTCAGAACATAAAATTGTCTTCAACCCCTCCCCAACCCCATCCATACACCCCCCAAATTGTTTAAACGAATTCAGAAGATGCAGATTAGATTCGAGATTAGTTCGATTTTGTACAAAAAAAGATCGGAAACTTTCATTACTAAAATTTAATCCATTTGCTAGTATTTTCCTCAAACTGAATAAGGATTTACATTTGTATTTGTAAGATCCCTGATGTATATAAGTATGGGCAAAAAATTGTAAATTGGTAAAGATATTATACAGTATTCAAACAGCTTCTGTTATCTTCAAATTGATATATTACTTTGATATTTGCGAAATACTTACCCGTTACAGATAATGTGAATCGTACAGTAATCGCCTTTTAAAAATTGAAACTAAAGAGTTATTGACAACTCTAGAGTGTTTCCTGGAGTAGGCAAACATAGATTACAGGGGGGTACCAACTCTTCTGTGCTGAAATTCCAGACCACGGTAATTTCAAGTTAATCAATGACATAACTTCGGTCCTCTTCTGTTTCAGACATATCTATACATATTATTTTATCAGTCTTTTATACAATTATGTGTCGATTAATTTGTTTCATTCATGTTACGTGCATAGCTTCTGGCTGTTGTTATTCATACTGATAACACTATCAACAGAAGAGCAACTTTTGGGAAGAAAAAAAAGAAGACTGTTTTTCCTATAATTATATGCTATGGTATAATTATATCAATGGATACTTATTCCTCAATCAAGAGATTATTTTATACACTTAATCGCATAACTATACCTGTAATTACTAATTAGAACGATTATGGAACCGGAAGTACAATAACGCAGTGATCTATGTCAATATTGCAATATATTGCTGTTATAGCAGCCAGTAGAAACATTGGCATCTTTATATAAAAAAATGGGACAAGTGTTGATTAATAATGTGCTTTTTGTGCTACATGGGAAATCGAATAAAATATCAACACAATAACACAGTTTTTAAATAATAGACAATGGCTTGTGTGTTTATCCGCGGTAATTGTACCCACTTGGAACAGTTTACTCAGTGTATACAATCAATGGGCGGAAAATTAAATCGAACATCTTGCGATGCAAATCAAACAGTCGGGAAAAGAACAATCTCTGTTATATTTTTGTAATCAATCAAAAAGTAAAGTTATCAAATGAATAAAATTGAAAAGTAAAATCTACAATCGATTGGAATAATGCCTTTTAGATCCTGAATAAATAGCCATATGACACTCGAAATTTACATATATCTCAACTATTTATCAATATAAATACGAAATCATACTTGACTTTTATTTAAGTGATTTTAAAGTCATTTGTTGGTGGGGTATTATGGAAATTTTACGTTTGATTTGGATTTCAAACATGGAAAGCACATTAGATGTTAATACGGAAATGCATAATAGTTTTAAGAGTCATTGAAATTGTGATATTACAGAATTGTGGTTATTTTATACGATTATGGAATAACAATATTACGTTTATAATCGTCCATTAACTAATTCTGGATTAACGTGATCGTTGTTTTGCCGAATATTGCAAATATTTTCACTAAAATATCAACAGTGTGGAATACCTTGTTGGTTTAACATGGAAAATGTTTTGTGTGATATATGGAATTAACAAACGAATCATAGAAAAGTTAATGGATAAAAAGTTAATGGATAACTAAACAAAAGAGGATGCTGACCTACGTGAGATAAAAGCGACTTCTTTCCTAGGACAAATAGATTTATAAAAGTTCCTAACTTTTCAAATGCGTTTTTATAAAGCGATTTAATCGAATAGAAAGTTTAACATATCTTATTTAACTGTAAAGATAATTGGCATAAATTGTCATGAAAGACGCATTTTTACATCGAAAACCTGACAAATTTACAAAAAATAAATATGTGCTTGCATAAAAATGAATCTGCGTTAATCGGCATTGCAACAACATGATAATCATGATCCAAAAACTATGTCATCAATTATCTAAGAGTTTTACTGCAATTTCTTAAATTCGAATTCGGAATGAATCAAATAGATGAGACACAGTGACTTTGACTGTGTTATTCTCCAAACAGAGTTTGTTTATTTTGCCAGAGCGTTATGATAATGAAGGAACTCCAGAGTTATGGATATTCTACATTACCTCCAATGTAAGATTTCTTTAATCATGTATGTAAACATATTGTGAATTAATTAACCCTGACCGCGTGTTTAGTTTGCTACAAGGGCCATGTATATACATACACGTCTCTGCTCGGGGCTTTGCATACTACTATTACAAATAATAAAGTCATTATTTTGAGAGGCTACACGTTTGGGTATGGCCCCAATCTTCCACGTGGGCCTTTATTTAACACATACATATTTACAACAAATGCATTAGCAAATCATTGCAAATACAAGCAATTACAAAAAAAAGAGAAAAAAATCACATACAACTTGAAAAAGTATTATGTATATGTACAAGCAATTTATCAAGTTAAACTGTGCTGAGCACCACTAACCAGAAAATTTCCACTGACAATGTAACTGTTTATAAACAGTTAGTGGATGTTTAAAAAGGGTTTTATTCTGAATAGTAAATATAAGAGGGAGTTACATTTTTTTTCGAGATGTAATTTGAAGGTACTATCTACTTATATTCCTAGAAGTTTTACAGTATTTTAGTGTATTCTATAGTATCCTCATTGAGATGTAATTGTAAATTTTGTACTGTTTTGATTTTATTTTGTTGGTATGTAGATGCTGAAATATACATAGCTTTTGTCTTACTTTCATTTAAAAGCATATACACTGTAATTATTTTGGCACCAATCTTGTACAATATTCAGCTCATTCTCAAGGAGACTGTTCACCCCGAGAGCAGATTTGCCTGTTACTGTCACAGTGGTATCATCAGCAAACATGTCTGTGTAGTTGTTTACATGAAGTGGAAGATCATTAATATGTATAAGAAACAGGATGGGACCCAAGACAGAGCCTTGTGGTACACCATGTAATATGTCTGTTGCTTCAGATAAAGTATTGCAGATGCTTACTTTCTGTGATCTGTCTGTTAGGTATGATTTGAACCATTCCAGTGAATGTGATGAAAGTTTGTATGTTTAAGCTTTTCTATTAACAGAGAGTGATTTACAAGGTCAAATGCCTTTGATAAGTCAAGGAAAACTGTTCCAACCAGCTCATTATCATTAGTCGCCTATATCCAGTTATCAATTAGATATGTAAGAGCGATGACTACGGAAACCGAACTGGTGTACATGTATTAAGTCATTTGGCTTCAAGAAATAATTTAAGGTGATCAGACACATGTTTCTCTAAATTTTTGATAATATAGGTAATACTGAGACTGGTCTATTGTATTTATTAATCAGATTTCGACCCCTTTTTGTAGATTTGGATTACTTTAGCCATCTAGATTAGCCAAGAGTTTTACAAAAGGTCTAGATATTACAGAAGAGTTAATTTTCAAAACCGTCAAGGCCTGTTGCTTTACATATGTCTAGATATTTAACTTTCTCTGTAATATACTCGATTTACTTAAATTATCAATTTTCTTTCTCAGACTTTTCGGTTATGCAAATTATGCTGGATAGTTTCTACGAATCATCTGGTTTAAAGTGAATGTATTGGCAAAATTCACGAAATCAATTCAGAAGCTGAAAATAAATTCATTCATGATTTCACAATACATTGTGACTTTTTGATCATTGCAGTCTGGCCATAATCTCCACTAGGAAGTCAGCATAATTTTCAGTAAACATCCCTTCCAACAACTAATGGTACTGTCCAAATTTATAGAGCTTTAGCAGGGTAAGAGTTAATAATAAACTGGGAATGTCACGTGATTATTTCAGACAGGAGGAGATGCAGACAGGTATGACACACGAAACAGTTCATTTCCGGGAGGATGCGACAGGTCACGTGCTCTGCTGGGGTTGCGGGGAGTTCGGACAGCACGGACATGGCTACAAGAAGGAGGTTGCCTTTATGGATGGAGCTATTGAAATGTTTTGTTGTGAACGAGAAAATCAAGTGAAGCACGTGGGGTGCGGGTCGAGTCATACTGCCGTTGTAACAAGTATGTTTTTATAAAATGAAAGTATTGTAGTCTTATATACAGATTTAGTGTTTATTCGGCTATTTCAAATCTGTCTTTTAATATAATAAAATGTGCGATTAATTTTAGTAAAAGAACTGAACTGAACTGAACTCCTCCTAGACAAAAGAGCCAATTTCAACCAAACTGAATATAAATGTTCCTCTAATAGTCCTCTAGAAAACATTTTCAAAGAAATCAAATCCATGCGTTAATTTGGTCCTACTAAGTTAGTTCAATTCATACTCCGTCTGGGGTCACGTGTTTTACAAGTAGCTTTAACATGTATATGAGGAAAAACTTTAAAATCTTGTTACAAAATGCAAGGCCTACAGCTGCTCGTATTTTGTTTGTAGCATTGTGTAGTTGTGTAGTTGTCCTCTACCAAGTTTGTTCAGATTGTATTTTTGGGGTCAAAATTTGCTCTGCATGGGAGTGGGGGCTCTATTTAGTCCAAAATCGATTAAATATCCGGGTTGTAACGTAGGTTACACGTAGGCTTCAAAACGCGATATAAGATTATAAACAAGTGTTTCTTGTACGGGCTGTAACTTCAAGATGCGTTTACTGATTTTTGTATAACTTTACACAGTTGTTGTTCATACCAAAATGGTGTGTCGTACACAACATCAATGGGGCTACATTGAAGGTCAAAGACACACTTTGGACTCATATTTAGGGTTATATTCTGGTATTATGTTACATGTACTTGGCTTTTAACTTCTACATGTCTTGACTTATTCTTAAATAACTTATAACAGCTGTTGCCGATACACTGTCTGCTCAAGGCCAAGTTCACATTTCAGGACCATAGGTCAAAGGACTAATCTCCTCAACCCCTGAAAGGATGTTTTGAAACTTCAACCTGATGTTCACATCAATTTCATGCAATTTCTATGCTCTGACTTAGCCTGTTGAATGTTAAGGTCACATAAAGGGTCAAATGTTACGTTTCTGTGTCTCCCAAATCTTTTTAATAATTGTCTCGACAATTTGGGTAAATGTTTGTCTCATAAAGAGCATGTACAGATTCCGTGTCTCGGCCAAACTTGGCTCAAGGTCAGTGTCATACTTCAAGGTCAAAGGTCGCCAGACTATCATATCTCCTTAAATTTCGGAAGAATGTACATCAAACTTTGTTCAAATGTTAATTTCATCATGACGAAAAAGGTTAAGGTATAAATTGGGGTCAAATGTCATGTGACTGTATCCCCTAAACCCCTTGAAGGGTTTTCATTAAACCTTGGTCATATGTACATCTCATCCCATTATTCGGTTTGGAGGTTTGTAATGTAGGTAATACTCGATCCATTTGTTTTACACAGAAATACATATGGAAAATAAAAAAAAAGTGCAGTGGTCCTCTACCAAGTTTGTTCAAATCATGCCCTTGTGATCAAAATTAACATAAATTAATTCATGACCTCCGGGTTTTGAATGCAGATTTCAACTTTGACCTTGACTGACCTTGTTCTTGACCTTTGGTTTAGTTTTTAGTTTTCAAACTTATTTCCAAAATTCGTATGACTGACCTTGATAATGACTTTTGAACTACTTTCTTGTTTTAAAGTGCAATTATATTCGGGTGAATGTCATAGGGTCATCATGACCCTCTTGTTGATTATTTAATTGTAAAAAAAAAAACAAGTTGCCAGCTGCACACTTTTCTTACTCATTATTTTTTTCATTCAGACGCGTTTTGTCGCGTCATGTTCGTTATTTGTTTGCTGATATCCTGTTCTAACTTCCAATTGTTATCAAACAGAAGTGCTAAAACATAATCTATGGTGCCGTTTGTTTATCATCAAGTTTTTATTACCGTGTTCAATTTACATGTGATCCTATCTAATATCGACAAATCTAGTAAAATCTGAAATACCTAACTCTTGTTGCAGTTACTTCCCTTTGGCTGACGGCATAGCTTCCATAATTTATATTATCAACTTTTATAACACTTTAATAGTATTTATAGACTGGGAATAAAAACTTATACTATATATGAAAAGAACATCTTAAAATAGATAAGGGAAATATCCAAAAGATATACATCATATGCGTACTAACTTTTGTATATCAACTGACAAGTCTATTTCAAATAAGTAATAATTTTTGCATGGCAATATCTCGTACTTTTGAATATTGATTATTCTTTCATTTTATTTACAGAATTACATTAGTTCGTTGAAAAGTAATGTATGCCTTGCCTATGTAGATTGCAATACACTACCACATCTATTATATACCGATGTAGGTATATCGCATGTCGTTGAAGTAAAGAAGATCATCTGATCTTAAAAAATTTAAACTTACCCTTAACATGAACAATATGTTGAAGTTTCAGGGACATATAGGGTTTAGTGGCTATGTGCAGAAGTATACACATAAACACATATTAGGAAATGTTTTAAAACGCTGGTTTTTACCGATATAGCTTAAACTTTTAGGTTAAGTAATATTACTTGCAAGTATTCTGTTATCTATGCTTTTGAATTTTGTTTAATTTGACACGTGTTTTAGGGAGTGCCTCTTTAACATGAACGACAATCAGTGTGTACAAATAGGGATTAGTAGTTATGTGCCAAGTATAGATATAAAGTACATATTCGGAAATGATTGGTTTTAACCCATTTGCGCCTGCTTTTCAAACGCAGACGACAAATACAATGTTATCTTAAGAGGATTGATAGCCTCTGTGTAAATGAGTTTAACTAAGAGTGTTTTAATACCGGGTTGTCTTAATAACGGAACTCTCATCGAACATAATTGGACTTGTGACTGAGTTTGAACGACTTGTCAAAAACTGGCGTTTATCGAAATTTTACCTACTACGTGAAGTTGTCTGTATAAGAAAACAAATGTTTTTCGCCGCCAAAGTCACATATTCGTTCATATTTTCAATAACTGACTATAATGTAAATTCAGGTGAAATAAACCGAAAATATGGGTCTTTTGGATTATATATATATACATGCCCTTCAGTGGGATCGAATCCGAACCGGTCGAAGCACTGATTCAGTGATTGTGAGAGCATGAGGGATAATGCCAACGTCCTTGAAACTGCAGTTGGGAATGATTTATAGACAGTTATGCATGTTCAACTGTCATGCCATATTATGATTTGTTGAAGTGATTCAGCAAAAGAACTAATAGTGCTATCAATGGCTAACACTGCATCATAAATATGCCGGATTAATATTCATGTCCGACGCCGAGTAGCTTAGATAACAGACGGTCTCCTGTCGCGCTGTATCACATATACTCTGTGTGAATCTATTTTTGCGTATAGAAAACATACGGATATTACATGATATATTATTCTATAAAGAAACTCTAGAAGTTGCAATGAATAATTGATAGAACAATTGTGTATGCTGAAGGTACAACATGAGAAAATATTTCAATGCTCAAAGATTGAATTTTGCATTGCTTCACGACTGAATGCTTCTAGCTATAGTCAGTTAGCTCTTCCTAGCAAACGTCTATTTGCCGACTAAAACGCAATAAAACAAATGTCGGTAACATACGAATCTCCAGAAAAGTATCATAAATTTAACACTATTAGAATTAAAATGTGTGTTACGGAAACGTATGTAAAATGTTTAGAAGTAACAGAGTAGTTGGTAATGATGTTATGAAAGATCCACTTACTGCTGACTTTAATCTGAAAACTAATACTGTGAAAGGAAGTTCTTTCGTACATTACCTACTGTGGTTTTTCTCACGATCAAGAGAAGCGTAATTGAACGTTGCGAGTTTTCTTTTTATGTTTTATAGTTTACAACAGCCTCATCCATATACATACACAATACAATACAGATAAAACATGTCAGCTATCTAAACGGTATATGTCCATTATAAACAGAACTGCATTAGACCTTCTAATATCATATACGTGTATACATACACTAAGATTTAAAATTATATTATACCTACCGGTAGTATATTTGTGATGTGGCAACTAGACATTCTTGACAGCACAGAACGAACGAACATTTTTGAAAGTGGCCTCAGATGATATATTGATACGACTTATCAAATTATAGAATATTCTTACAAAACAATTGGACTATGCTAATTATCGTGTAGTTTAAACTCATATATATATTTTGAATAATTACATACAAAAATTTCCTATGTTATCTTCTCACTTTCATTATTGCTAATGAAGAACGTTACTTATTAGTGTAGTACTATTACATAATACTTTTTTCGATTTACATGGGGCGCTAAGTAATTCAAGTTGTAGTCGCTACTCAGAAAATAACATTTTTTTTCTGTAGACGTTAATGATTCCAACGAAAATATTGTTATTTCTGACAGTTCCTCGCCTAGTTCCACGAGCTGTTAACCTTTATGGGCATCTCGTTAAAGAAACGAGTGTTCAAGTGTCCCTGAATATTCCCAGTTATGGCGGGTTATGACAGGGTGCGATCTCCCGCCATTTTACGACCTCAGGTCACGTGATGGAATAGTTATCGTTTTTGTCTGCCTGTAAAATGTCTTTTGTTCGCTTTAAGGCCAAAGGCAATTAAATGGAGTGGCAAATTATGCCAAAATTACCAAGCATGACTCAAAGTTTTAATTAGAAAACACCAAGACAATGCTGAACTCGTAAGCTTTACAGGAAAAATGAATTGCCCGTCCGTAATTACGTGTTCTAGAAGAAATTACGGTTTCCGAGCGTGTGTTGTATTCCACACTTAGTGGCTTGTAAAGTTTCATTAAGTCAGATAATCACTTTGAAAGAAGGAAACGGTTGGGATTGTCTTTTAAAAATTATGCCCCATAATGCAACTTACAGTCGACTGATTTCTATATGATTGTCTTTGCCTCAGATAAATACTAACTTTATGTCATTATTTTATTCTTATAAATCAACATCTTATAAGTGTAAGTTTTAATTGCATTCATAGCACAATTTTATTTTCTGTGAGAATGTATGCTGGTGACAACATTTTGCCATCGGGAGATGCGATATTTTAAATCATTTCCTGTTCTGCAACAGAAGGCTAAGCATCGCAAGGTGTGTGTCAAAAGAGACTTGTATTTTTATTAATAGACTCCAGTTAACTATATCAAGAAATGTTACCTTCATTAGGTATTAAAACATCTTTAAAACTGTATAAAAACGTGACTTTCCCCCTTTCCGTTCGAACAGTAATTAGATTAGAAAACTAGAAAGATGTATACATGTAAATCACGACATAGGAGAAAGTAATCAGTCAGTATGTAATCTACTTAGGAAAGGTCAACGTGTTCAATTGTACGGCTTATTTAATTATACTAATTCCTATACGGTGCTAACACTGTACTTGAAATAAATCTACACTTTGTCCCGTGTTAATATAAGTCTTTAACGAATGTCAAGGACACAAAACATTTCTTCAGGACGATAAAGTCGTTAATTTATTACATAGTGTAATAATCTACATGGCAACACAATACATATTACTAGACCTAAATGTTAATCATAAAAAACCCGGGTGTTAAGATCTAAGTCAAGTTCAAACCCTGACTGTGCACCTCTTGTTAGGAATGATTTTACCTGAAAATAACTTTCTGTAAGAATATCAAAAGCAAAAGCTCAATTTAAGTTTACGGTAGAATCGTGTCTTGTATAGATTTGTAAAGTCTAGGCAAAGAAAAATAGAAAGACATCATCTATCGGAATATTATCATTTAGACGGAAATAGTAACTTCTGTGAGAACCTCATTTATGGAATCATCCCGAAACAATTGCATTAGCGATGCAGATCAAGTATTCCGCGTAAGACAGGCTGACAGAGTAATTGCCCTTTGACACGGTGGCGCTGTTGTCAATCTGCTGATTCATTTATAGCGCGAGATACGACGGTGTCCCGCTAGGACCGTCGTGAAATAAATTGAACTAGAAAGAAGAATCTATGAAGAACAAAGCGCAAGTGTATAGCATCTCTCTAAATTAGATCTGATCTACAGAATGACGAATCAACTTCCAACAGACAGCTTAAAATTATGAACTGCATAATTTCCATCTTGCTTTCAGTAAATTGCTGGAGCTGTTAAAACTGTTTGCGACCATTAAAACCGCATATACGGTCGCAAATGTCGAAATCTCTAAATAGTTAACCCTATTCTAACACACAATGTGTTTAAATGCGATAATTTAAGCGCCACTATATATATGTATACGTTATTTAATAGTCGCAAGTTTTAATGACCACAGAAATCAGAAATGACGTTACATCGGTAGTGCGTTAGAATAGGTATTTACTGCAAGTTTCGATTTGATTCACTGCAACCAAGTTAGTTTATTTCCTAAATTCATATCATATGTGTGATTTAATAATATAGAGACATGAATGTGCGTATAACCATCAACCTGTCAAGTAATGAGGCATTGCATGGTTGTCTGTCCGCCACAAATCGTGTCCCATCGGTGCGTTTAAGTGATTCTCACACTGTTATATATGCCAGTTCACAAGGGTGTCCATTTTTATTACATATTGGTTACAACAGACATATTACATTTTATTGCATATCATTAATACATAAAATGATGTTCGTGTACAATAACCGGGCTTAGGAAACATGTTTCTTTTTATCAAATAAAATATTGGGCAAGTTTAGTTTTCCTGAACAAATTGCAAAGTTATTCCAAACGTTACAGCGAAAGTGAAAGGATACAACATGATTCCACCCTTTAGTAAATTCATTCACTCGGTTTCAATAGATTAGAATAATGTAGTGAAAAGTCAGCTAACAAGAATATAAACAAACAATATGTAAATAACCCTTAGCCCATGAGGTGAATTTTATGCAAAGAATATGTTTTGCTACGTCTATCTTCAATAAAACTAGGACTAAGGCATGCAGTTCAATTGAAAAAGATATACGCTTGCGTTATGGGGCTTTGGGATCTGCCGTTACACTCTAGTCTCTTACATTCAGAAATGACATTTTTTCAGGGGATCAAGTTTAATCTCAATATTTCTGGCCGTCAGACCTTCATATTGTACTTAGATGCATTGTAAATGTTCTCTCTGGCTCAGGTGGTGAGCGATAAAGACCATCATAACCCTGTGTGACCGCTAGACACAACAATACAAGGCGTGACACCTACCTCTGCTGTGCACACGCTAGGGTGGATGAATCAATCCTTAAGATGCGAATTTGACTATTTTGAATTCACAGTCGTCTTTACGCGATGCATGTGCAATCTATGAACGAAAGGGCCCCGAATTATGATCGTTTAGTTTGTCCGTACAATTCCGTACATTAAAGATAATATTTTGTTCAAAAAGGTCAGAAAAAGTACGGACAAGAAAAGTTCTTAAACATGAAAAGTTAAGAAAATAAAAGAAAATAAGTTATGCATAACATCTATTAATCCATGCAAACACAAATTTATCATATTAAATCAATGGAAAATCATATGACGTGGCAGTCAACGTTTTTGCATTTTCAAAAATGTTCAATTGAAATAATTTGTATATATTTATGTTATTTAAAAATAAATTTTGCAATGCTTGTTTTTAATACTACGTAAACCATTGTGAATGTAAATGCATTATTGCGTATCTTTGAGCCCTTGGGATTCAGTTAAGTGACCAATGGAAGCTAATATGACTGTTTCGAACTTGTGTAGTTTCCGCTTAAAATTCCTGTCTCGGATGTAACAAACGTGGCTGTATGCGGCAAGTCAGGACACTTTTATAGGTACAAATTTTCTTTCATTTTTGCTTTAATTTATGAAACTTATAAAACAACCATTTCACATACTATATTATAGCTCATTGTTTCTTCTTATTTTAACCAAAACAATGTCCGAAGAGAAAATTTGCTGACCAGAAGATCGTGTTAATGAATATTAGAAGGCAAAGGATATACAATTTCCATAAAAGGCAATGGCTTCAAATCGTGTTAATGTTTTCATCGGACCTGTCAAATACGAGATGAATAACGTTCTTTATTACGACGTCAATATTCGCAATATTCAGATAGGGCGGTGAAAGATTGGTCATCTATTACTATTTCATGTTTTTCTCGGTGCTAATGCAAATAAACGGGATCGTAACACACGATCAGAGGTCTGGTGAAGAGATCAAAATGCCACAAGCGGAATAAATTGGCTAGATGAGAACATCCATCGTCCTAACATATTGCTTTTATTCTGCATAACTGAAAACGATGCGCAAAATCAGTTTTCGTTTGTTCGCTGAGAAACTTGTTGTTGGCTTTCTAATATATTTCTGCAAGCAGAAAATTTCACGAGAACTCTTTCCAATATCGCATAACAAGTCCCAGGTCAGTTATAAAGCAAAGTCTATAGCGGTATTATCACTCTCTAGTTTATTTACTTAATAGTCTGTGTTGGAATTTTCAAATATTTATATAACCAATTTATTACAAGGCAAAAGCCATGCTTCGAACCCTGTACCGTTCGATGACATCGTCTATCAATGCAGTTTTTTTAAGTAAGATCGCCTTAGATCACTTGCCCACCACAACCATCCGTAAAAGAATTTCGTAACTTGACAATGTCTGCACACTGCTCTTCAGATATTGTCACATTGAGCGATTGCTCTTCATTCTATTTGCAAGTTTACACAACTGTTGTCAAATACAACACAGTGTTGTCGCTTCGACTTCTTGGACGGGGTTGCGACAACAGTGTGGCTTTATATTCCATTTTAAAAGCAATAGTATGTAAGCTAATGTAAGCGTGGTGCTCAAAACTTTTCTACGGCATTTTCTGAGTTTGTGACTGCCGCTGAACCTCGACGTAAGGAGTTGAATACACAATCTTTGTTGTAGGGGCGACGTTTTTAGCTTAGTTTTTACTAACTTATTTTAGCCCGATTGTGAAGAAAGCTTGTAGCTTATCGAGTTACTCTTGAGTCCGCTTCCTGGAAAAACCAGTACTGGTGTCATATGAGGAGGTACGGTCGTTACTCCAGTGGGGCTCGAAGCCGCAACCTCCGGGATGTTTTTTAGATTGAATGCAAAATGTTAAAATTGTCTATTTTTGCACAATAAGGCACATCTAGATATGAAATAACTCCAAGGTTGCCATGGTTAATGTAGATATATATCAGATATAAGTGAATAAAGATTATCTGTTTTAGCTCCTAATTAATCCATTGTTTTATCGGTACCGAGTCACGGGAAGGGGAAGATAAAATCATTTCATCAAATGGGATGCAGTTGTGCAGTTCTAAATCATTCACTAATCGCTTAGCAACGTTACAAACATGTTAGATGAATTTTCTGTGCCATTGTATTTGCCCATAAGATAACGTTATTGTTGTTCCTGAAAATGAGGGGAAAAAACATAACATGCGTGACTCCAGCCACAGGGGGCCCGGTGGCATCACATTTTGACATCATATTACCGCTACAAACTAAAGTGTTATGAGACATATCGACCCGGGCAAACCTTATTCCACAAAAGATCATACTCTCTGACACAAGACTATATCTCCCCAATAAATCATCTGATAAAATATTTCTGACAAGTTAATTCACTGTGTTTATTGAGAGAGTGAAGATGATAACCAATAAAACATCACATATATCCCACTCTGGAACGAACGAACGTGAAATCATCGTTTCTTTACCATATTTGCATAGAAACAGCATTCCATGTTAATCCCCCTGAATAAGCGGACCCATCACAACCAACTTCATATGAAAAATGTCAACTGGATTTTGTTACGGACACGACATCTGGCTTACACAGTTTTTCTAACTATAATTGGCTGATAAATGAAACTTTTCAGGGACTAGAGTTTCTTGTTTCTTTTCACTTGGGAAGTAACCCGTTGTTGCCGTCTGTTTATCGCAATTTGATTTTAAGTGCCTACTTCCAAACTCATGGTGCATATTTGTTTTACTTAAGGGCAGATGTTTCGGTCGAAAAATTCAAGAAGATGAGGTCTTATTTGTCCATATTGTCATTTTCTATCAAAGTTAAGTCCAGTGATACAGGTAAATGGAAATTCTGGTCACATGATCTTTTGTTTTGACATTTCACTTTGACCATCATGGAACTGCTTTTTTATTGTCAGCTTCTACAGTTTTAGCTGAATTTCAATCGGCTACCCTGCACATGGTATTTTATTTAAGTGCGAACAAGATTTTGACCGTGTTATTTATATTTGTTTGGATACCAAATAAATATAACTACCGTTTATAGTTGCCTAAACCCTTAGTACCCAACCTGAAGGTATATCCAAGACGTCAATCAGCATAAAGTCCCAATTTATGATTATTAACCCTATGACCATCGGACACATGAAAGTTGTAAACCTCAGTTTCTAATATTTCAAAGTGGTTTTTCGTTCTTTGCTTATACCGGTATCACAACATGGGCTTATTTATGGTTGTCTTGTCTAGCTGCATACCCTTCACATGTACCACCATATCTAACTGGACTGATTTTGAGCGGAGTTATGGAACTTCCATTCTCAAATAATGTGTTTAAGGTACCTCGGTCTGGTCTGATTGTGAAATGCGGTTATGCATAGATAGATACCTACGGCCAATCCTTTCCGTTGCTCTCCATTTATCGTGCAAACGAAAAATCGTCGATGGTTGCTTGGCTTTATTTTGATTGAGTTACTGGACAAATGTACTTGATCCATTGAATATATATTTGTATTAGTTTTTCATTCTACAAGTGTCTTGCATTCGGCAGACTGCAATAATCACATCAATTTGTTTTTAAATCTTTAAAGACTTTTCCGTACTTGCAGGCATTGCACCACTAAAACACAGATTGTATTACACATGGCTTCAAATGCTGGCTATGAATTTGTTGTGTATCAGACAAGACTCGTGTTTATTGATGTAAAAGCCTCATATAACCATAGACATCATCCTAACTTAATATTGAAACGTCTAAACGTTATATACAACAATGTTATATATCACTATTCAATACATGTAAAAGTATACCAGAAACAGGTGGCATTGATTGACTGTGATACTTTAAGCATTATAAATACTTGCTGTCTTGGGTTTGTTCTGATTCACAGAGTATTTCATGACTCTCTTTTTTATGGCAGATATAAGATACGAAGGCTTGAAAGATAACATTGCTCCCGATAAATATTTGATTGACGTTTTCAAAGCACGTCTAAAATAAAATCTTGATAACACATTACGTCACAGGAACCAAGATTGAAATATGAATCTTGAATTACAATAGCAACATTGATACAACTGTTTCCGTTTGTGAATACGGCGACAGCCATGGACAGTCTGTGGTTTATACGCCGAAACAAGTCCCAGCTATGGACGTCACCTTACCAGCAGCAGAAGTTTTAGAATACGGTATATTTTGGATTAAATACCGTGTTTATTTCGTTTCCGTAGCAAAAGCGAATGGATTGGTTTCGCGCATTGCGACTCAGTAAGGGTTTTAACTAGCGTGATGTTAACATATGTGTTCATATCATTGCGTGCACCTCTCTCCTGATAACAACCCGCATGACTTTTATATTTTCTTTATTTAAAATGCAGAGAAAATCTCTGGCGTAATGTATTATTTAGAATTAAGTGTGATTAATATCGCTATTAAATATTATATCAAGCATTGCACAATACATAAAACTGCATAAAAGTGATATGTTATTGTACAAGTCTCCAGAGATGGTAATACAACCTTCAGGTATGTCTCTGGTATCCCCAGACAGTTTTTGTTTCGTAGCAGATTTTCTGTTTGCCTCCAATTGTTCAGACTGTCTTTTTTGTGTCATAAGCCGTATCATTGTCAGCACTCGTGGTTTGAACTAATAAACCATAATTGTATATTTATCATGGAGTTATATCGACTATATTTCATTGCAAAATTAATGTAAACAGCCTTTGATTTCTAGGTCCCAAGCGCAAATTTACTACGGATTGGGGTGATAGCAAAGCTATGATAATCAATGATTTAGCGATATTTTTTTCTTACAAAAAAACATCTGATTCTTATTACGTAAAATGAAAACGTTTAGGTACATCAATACGCCATATCTCCTCCCTTACACACGTTCATCCCCTATTCATTCCCCTTTATTTACTTAAAATAATTGGGAGAATTTTCATTAGAACAGTTTAAGTTTTCTTTAAGAAGTGTTTGAGTGGATTACTAATATCAAACACGTGCCTACAAATATGATGTTATTTAGAAATGATTTTTTGTTCAAAAAGCTGTCATACAATTCGGCAGACCAAATCATAATGCTCTTTTCATTGAGAGCAGATATTTCTCTGAGGAAACATAAATTTCCTCGTCTGCACTTTGTCCAACTGTCAAGGCATGATTACAAAGCGAAACAATCCTCAGATATTCTGCTTACTTTTAATCAGACCCCGCCATTTGTTCACTTTTGCATTTGATAACGTTATATTGACATGCTGGTTGTCCGTAACAAAAACAAGATCAAAATATCACGGCCTCCGTGATTCCCTCGGCTCCAGGTCTTTTATTCACCCCCATCAACATCGACCCGAGTTATTGTCGAGAAATTCACCGTAATTTACTGCCCACTTTTCAATGCTGTTTTTTATGAAAAACATGTCAGGGATTTCAATCATTTCTCGATGGAAAGTTGACAAGAGCTTTTTAATGCTGCCTCATTTGATTATTGGTATTCGAGACTTCGCTCATCATTCGCCTGTCAAAATGTGATCGCATCTCTATTCAGAGAAGAAGACCAGAAATAATTTAATATTTTCTGGAATAATCTCACCAAACCAAATTTGTTGCTCCCAGGATTATAGCCTTTCCGATATTCATGTAAGCATGAAATGAGAAATTGTGTTTATACAAAGTCTACAAAGAAGGCAACTGAGCACTAACATTTGGTAACTTTCAAACTCGTTATGAATAACGGAATGTTTTGTGAGTTAAAATTGACCAATTGTCGACTTTTCGACCATAGTAAGGAAGTTTTAAGTACTTTCTCGGCTAAATTGTTTCGCTTATGTGCAATGTATGTACATGAACTTTGATGAGTGTTGTTGCAAGTTTAATGAATATCTTAAAGTATCCAATTTAAACAGAAGATTAATTGGTAACAATAAGTATTCTCTTCATGGATTGTGCTTGATTAATTGATTAATCGAGGACAAGATTTCTCCTCTTTTCACGAAATGGTTACTTTTTGTAGGTTACAGCGAGTATAGCCGCATGTTCTACCGCAAGTCAAGATCTGCCATGTAGCAGGCGTTGTTGAATAAAACAAAAGTCAAACAATGTTTTATCTGACACGGACTAGACTATCTATAAAACAAAACATATAACGATAAAAAAAACTAGTCATAAGTATTACTTGGAAACATTTCCAGTCTTTCTACCATTCGAACTGTCGTCGACAAGGTGACATCTTTTATAATATCAATCCGATAGGCGACCAAGTCGCACAGCCACTTAAATTTGGTATCAATTACATTACATAAATGACAGGTATATTCTGGTAGCAACATTTAAAACTATTTTGAAGGGAATATGTCTATAAAGCTATCCTCTTTAACAGAATGAAGCCTTACATAGATCTTCAACGTCATCTAACAGTTCACAGTTTTCATAATTCTTTCTGACACTAACATTTTTGCAAGAAAAAGGCATGTTAACGCTATACATGGATTAATTCTACAAAGTTTCCTTTAGTATGGTATCTTGTTAATACATCGCCTAATATGCACCTCGGGAATCTTAAGTCACTAGATCATCTATAAAATCTGGATAGAAATTTACAAAAAATCGACGCTATCTTTTGAATGGTCTAGGAAAAGGTACTACATATGTTAATAAAATGTATAGCCCCTTATACCAAAGCTTTATCGATAATTTCACTCTCCAAAATTTTCAAGCGTTTCTACCTTTTTATGGTTTAAAAAGTATTTAAACCTATGCAATTTTGGAAAGGTCTTATAGTAAACAAATGAAGTACAATAATTGATGGTGCTCATTATTTCAAAGAAATAGGTCACTATAATGTAATAAATAGGCTTACCTATCATTGATGTTTGAACAAATGTAACCATCTAGGAGTATGCCAAAAGGTTTCGTTGCATTTTATATAATGTTTACTGCTTACACATTTTTAATATCGGTCCTCAAACTGATTTTATGCTTTTATTTCTGTTGTGATCGAAGGTTATACCACTTATCATACAATAATGGCCATAAAGCTGTTACAAATAATGTTTTATGAAATTCTGTGACACGGTTCCCTCAAGATAGAAACAAAGTATAAAATGTATTCATGTTTTTGGTGATATGTTATAACTTGCACAACAGTTGCCTAAAATAATCTTGTGAATGCTTCATATGGTAAACCTCCGACTGCTTTTGATTCGGCAATAAGTAGTCCTAGAGCCCTCTTAGCTGAGTGTGCAACTGTTTTAGCTGTTTCTGTATAATTTAAGTGTTCTGTTAAAACTATACCTAGATTAGATACTAATATTGTGAAACATACTTCATACTTTCATTACCACATTCAAAATAAAAAATACTTCTTCCCACAGACTTATTTCTAAAAGGAACAATATTTGATTTACTAACATTAATAGACATTTTGTTTTCTTTATACCAAGTGTTAAGTTCATTCAACATACACTGTAGATCTTCCACAGTTTCTGCCATTAAGACAATATCATCTTCAAACAGTAAGATTGATACCTTTTGACCTTCTATGACTACACCTTTTCCAGGAGCATCAATTTTGGTTGCCAGATCATTGACCTAGCTACAAACCTTTCGATAATAAGGCGAATGAAATTCTAGTTTTGACCTGGCGCTGCCTGATGAGAAATAGGTGGATACAACATCAATACAATATATATACTAGTTTCTGAACTTTTATTTCATTTTAAGGTAGTGGATGTGTAATGAGTACTTCCGTTTAAGGATCATTTGGAATACTTTGGATTTAGCGGTACCTATTTTGTACTGTGGTGCAGTGGTAGAGCGTCGCTTTGAGATCAAGAGGTCCTGAGTTCAACCCCGAAGGAGCCAAAACTTTTTCGTTATTTTTTCTTTTTAGTTATCAAACGAATAACATGAAAAATTAAGCCATTTTACAAGATTTGAGAACTGTATCTTAATTTTCCTTGGTTTTATCAAGCTGTACAGTTACTTGAAAAACAAAAATTGACCGTGCTCATTTTTAAAAAGTGAATATCTCAAAAAGTAGACGGTAAAATATTTTTATTTTTTCTATATTTCAATCATATACTACTTACAAAAGTTTTATAATCAATAGTGATGGCCCTACTCCGAATCTTTTGCTAAAGCCGTGATTTGTACATGTGTGATATGTCTCGTGGCAAAATTAGGAAAATTGTATACCCTAGTTTTGGCATATGCATATTTTTGTTACACGTTGCTTGTAGAATTATAATTCATGTTTTGTAATTCTACATTGCTTGTAGTACTTTTTGAACCTGGATTTTTTTAAAGTATATAGATACTTGCAAACATACCTATTTTAACTTTTATGTTATTTTTTAATATGGTCAGTATTTCTAAAGTGGGGTAGGGCAACAAAAAACGAAATTAATTTTTAATTAAACGGTGAAATGTCTTTAAATTTTGCACACTAGTCAGTTAACAGATGTAGATCATATAAATGTTAAGTTTAATGTGTTTTGGAATAGTGTCCATTAGACCCCCAATACCTTAAGATAAAAAAAAGACCGATACAATGTGTTTTTTTAGGTTTTACGCCTGTTTCAACATCATTATTTTCAGGCGGGTAATTTACCTATCCATCGTTCTTCAGTAGAAACAGTATTTATTAGACCCCTATCCCCCGAAAGAAAAGCTGCCAACTTTCTCATATGAAGAGATCTGGTCGTAATCGGGCTTGAACTTAGGACTCTCAATCAGGTAGACGTTACAGCGACTGTAATCCCTTTGTCCTGAAGGCGGTCCTAATATGATATAAGCAAATGTTTACTTAACTTACCTGCGTATTTTCCAGCATCACATGTTCATAGCTATACGAAAATCAGTACTATTTGACCTGAAAAAGAAAATGGTTACGTAATTCAATTAAATATTTCTCCAGAGCACTAGCCGCCCTACACATTACTTTATATAATAAAAGTAATTTACATGTGTCTCTCGGAGAACGAGCGGAACTTTCAAATTATCTTTTCTGTTGCCGTCATTTAAGGTTTCGATTTTCTTGAAAACTAAAATTGTATGATTTCCGAATTCTGTAAGACAAAGTTACGAAAACTGATGACACGTAATCTCCCAGACCGCTATGTGGTGTCATTAAGACATCGATTTTCCTCTGCCTTACACCCTTCGTTAATAAAAGTTAACAGGAAGATGTCATTATTTCTTCACAAAATATGAAATACTGTCATTAATATTGAAGCCCTAGCAGTTTTCGGCCTACTACTGCCTCTAAAAGCCAAGAGAAGTTAGGAGGCACTCTGATTATGGAGATAAAGATCATAATTACATAAATCAGGAATGATACATTAACACCATCTAATCCACAGTGTTAAACCGGACAGACCCAACGATTGCTTGGTGTGTGCGTGCGTGTGTGCGTTTGTTTGTTGTGAATGAATGTTTTTTGAAAAACGCAAATAATACAACGCAAATTCTGTAATCGATTCTGAAAACATAGACTTTGTCAATAACAAAATGCATTTACTTCTTCATCGAAAAAAACTTTCATAAGACAGGTATATATACAAACCCTAAGCTTCAGAAACAAACAATATTATTCGGAACATCAAAGTTTGTACAGTGGTCTTCGCAAAATTAAACAAGAGTAGAAAATTTCATTCACACAAATCTCTTTGTAAGAGTACAAGATACAGAACTTACGGTAGAAATTACTCGTCATGTAAGACTAGCAGTGTGATACAGATTGTTCGGTGTGGCATAAACTCGGGTTACACGTCATGTAAGACTAGCAGTGTGATACCGATTGTTCGGTGTGGCATAAACTCAGGTTACACGTCATGTAAGACTAGCAGTGTGATACAGATTGTTCGGTGTGGCTAAACCCGGGTTACACGTCATGTAAGACTAGCAGTGTGATACAGATTGTTCGGTGTGACATAAACTCGGGTTACACGTCATGTAAGACTAGCAGTGTGATACAGATTGTTCGGTGTGACATAAACTCGGGTTACACGTCATGTAAGACTAGCAGTGTGATACAGATTGTTCGGTGTGGCATAAACTCGGGTTACACGTCATGTAAGACTAGCAGTGTGATACAGATTGTTCGGTGTGGCTAAACCCGGGTTACACGTCATGTAAGACTAGCAGTGTGATACAGATTGTTCGGTGTGACATAAACTCGGGTTACACGTCATGTAAGACTAGCAGTGTGATACAGATTGTTCGGTGTGACATAAACTCGGGTTACACGTCATGTAAGACTAGCAGTGTGATACAGATTGTTCGGTGTGGCATAAACTCGGGTTACACATGTTTAAAGTCCTACTTTAAATTGAAGAACAGTAACCTGAATTGTGTCAAAAGGACTAATATTTTTATATGTCATCGTTTCAGATCAGTTTTTTTATCAAAACCAATAACATTTGCGAAAGCTTCCTTTGTAACCATTGCGCACAGTGGTGTGGGAGAGAAGAGTGAAGATTTCTCAGAACAAATTGATAATGAAGTCACGAAAATGTCAAAATTTATGACACTAATGTGTTTTATAATGTGCATAATTCTAGAATGATGTATGATTATAGGCTTCCGGAGAGGTTGAAACTCTACCGCCCTTGACAAGTCATGTGGGGCAACAAATTTTAAGATGTCTATCAAATTTTGAAAGGAATGTTGCAATTATTCCATATTTATTCAATACTTTATTTCAAGACTGGGATAATTTGGTTAATGGTTGCTGTTTTATGGGTATTTGGATACAAGCATTGCGTTTTGCGGCATAAAAGCTTGTATTACAACGGTACTTGCATGCGTTGCATTTTATTAAAACCTAAGTTACGGAGACAAGTTAGATGAAATATGATGCCTTTAGCGCAGTTTTTCGTCAAGGCAAGAACTAATCCATTTTGTGGAAATGTTCCAAATTTTTAAGACAAAGAATTGGAATTTGTACAAATTAAACGATGTTTGAAACAATGTACATGTCTCTATCAAACAGAAAACGTTCTTGTACGAAGAATTGAAGTGCAATTAAGTCTATTTTTTCCATCCCCAGTCTAAACACTTTAGCAATGCTCGAAAAAAAGCTGTAATTAGGTCAGATTTTGTCTCAAACATTCGAAAATAGCACAAAACTTAGCTTGTACATTTAATACGTTTAAGAATAAAACTCAAAATCTTCCAAAAATATTTTATATTACATGTAGTATATCAGGCAAACAACATACAAACAAATATTTGTAAATTGGGTAAGGCATGATAACCTAACGTCATTGTTGTTCTTTTAAAACCTGTGTTTTCGGATGTGCACTTATCAAAATTAGGAGGAAATAATACGGGAACAAAAGTGTCTATAGTACCATATAATGAAACAGAGTTGGGTTTGCTGAGTGCGTTTTCTTGAGTACTATTGCTAGGTATTGTCATGGTCGGTATTTGTCATAAAAGGAGTCAAAACACTTCGTGCTGACTGTAATTCATATGCTTTTATCATTTCTTTTCAGACTCTAATGAGCTTTACCTGTGGGGAAATGGCAATAGTGGACAGTAAGTTATCAAATAAATTTTGATTAGATACACGTCAAAGAACACATACAAAAGGTTCCTAATTATAATACTGTTTCCCGGAATATGCTGCCATAAGACACTGGTAGCAGTGATGTAGTTTTAGTTTATTCCTGATGTGTTTTAATACCAACTGTGAATAAAGCACATGGGCACTTTTTAAACTCCTGAATAGGTCGCCCCACTAAGGTGATGTCAGGGAAAGGTGAAAGCCATAAATGAGACATCCAATTAGAGACGAATTCACAACAAACTGTATATAGGGACATGTTTGTTTTCCAATTGCAACAGTAAACAGATAATTCCTTCATTTTCTTTCGAAGGCTAGGAACCAGCGATCTTACGGCAAAGATTGAGCCTCAGAAACTTCCACTGTACACAAACCAGGAATCGATTCCTGTCGTGGCGGGCGTGTCATGTGGAGGCAGACATACAATGGTCTGGTTGGAGAATGGTCACGTGTTCAGCTTCGGAAACAACTTCCATGCCCAACTAGGATACGACTTCCGGCAGAAGCATTACAAGGAAAATCAGGTATAAATTGACTGAACCTCGATGTAATGACTTTACTATATATTTAGGAAAAAATACACCATTGTCAGCAGTTTTTATCGCAAGCCATTTTTTTAAATTTTTGATGTGTAAACTGAATCGCGGGGTTCTTGAAATTGATCACAAAAACAATTTATTGATAGTATGTTCATCAAACTTGCCCTTTGTGTAACTCGGTGTTATTCAATCCGAACATGACCGTGTTATCATTTTATACATGCACGTTGTACGTTGATAAAAGGCTTAAGTGCAGTTTTAAAGTCCTTAGAGCTGTTTCTTATCAATGTTCTTTACCAGACTTCAAAATTACATATACAATTAATGTAACCTTGGTTGTTTTTAAGATTTTTTCCAAGTATGACATAGGTCAATTTTAACAGCGAAATAGAAACTGTTATCTGGTCTGACGGTTGTGTTTAGTAAAAGAAAATGTATCGCCCTTAAACCAATTGTAGATATTTCCATTTTTACTGTCTGTTGTTTCAACGTTATAACGGTTGGTTTTGGATAAATGTTAAAGCTGCTCGCTCTCAGTTGCCGTTGAAAAAATAAAATTTTCTACAATGACGTACTCATACAAAGATATTAAACTAAAAGCTAGAATCAACAATTGAAGTAAACATATAGGTAGGAATTTACAAAGCTGGTTTTACGGCACCGCTACACTAAATGTATATTGGAATTTCAATAGCTTTTGCAACGCTTTATTATTTCAAATCCACAAATAAACTTCATAGAAATTTATACTGGAACCTTTGACTATATGTTCTAAAATGTGTTATTTTCATACAGTTTGAAGAACTTTATTTTTTTACCAAAATCTGAGAGCGAGCAGCTTTAAATATAATTGATATCAATTTAGAGTTTCTGGGACGACGATGACGACAACGCCGATCACAGTGTAGTGAGTTAAACGTCACGTGACCATGTTTGCGTGTGCGTGTGAAACTAATATTGTTACCATTTCTAACATTGTTATTGTGCAGTTTAAGCACATTGCATTAGTTTCAGTTGTATTCATGTAACAATTGCTGTATTTATTTTTTGGTTTTAATAGAAAGCTGATGCATAATAGTTATTTCATAATTTGAAACAGATCTTTTCATATCGATCTACTTTGCACAGCACAATTTAAATTCAATGTCCTTGCTGAAAATCATCTGCCATGGACAAAATTTCGTTTATACCATTCATAATTTCATCCATAATTATCATCCATACAATGTGACACATGTCCAGCTGTAAAACTCTTTACAAAAAGGTTGCTTGGATTGATGATTTATTGATTTATTCGATCATGGTATAAACATTTTATATATCCATTGCCAAAAAACATAATGGTATTCTTACAATATCACATACATATGTATTTCACTACCATTTACTGTCATTAGAAATGTATGTAAACAATGGTTTAGTTTATATTTAACTGTTGTAATTTGTATTAATTTTTGTTTGGGATGCGCATGCGTAAAATTAAACTAGCCAATCAACACCGCGCTGAAACTTCCAAACCAAGACGGATGTCTTCATGGCTTCGTGTATGTCTGTACTTGATATTCCAGTGTTTTTTTAAATCATCAGTGTCACTGATAGATGCTGCTCATTTGCTGTTAGATAACAGTTTTTAAGATTTCTTCCTAATGTACGTGTTTGTTTTAAATGTCTGTCTATGATCATTTATCTCCCATAATCTTGATAAGCTCGGTCGGCTTGCTAATCACTTAGTAATACTTTATTTATGACTGCCATTCTAGTGTTTTTGTATTGATGTTTGTTTTTTATGATAAATTTGTTGTAAATGTGTCCTGTATTGGTGTTATTATCAATTAATCAAAATGTACCTAATTACATTATAAAATGCTGACAAAAATGGTGAATTCTGAGGCAGATGTGCATTTTGTGATTGTTCAATTGATATTGTGTGTGAATTGCATTCTTTGATTACCGGTACGAGCACTTGCTATATTAACATTATCGACTGTTGTCTTGTAACACTGTATGTGAGCTTGAGTTGAGATGGTTTTACTGAAAACACCATCAAACACGATTGATATTTGCATGTACTTCTTAGTATGATACATTAAAAAGTTGTTATTTCCACTTTTTCATGTTTTCATATATATTTTAAACGCGCCATTAGCAAGAAGCTCTTGCCAATAACTTGTGTATGTCTGCTGTCAGCTTGACTCTGCATCTGTCTGTTCACTTTTTTGTACCATAAATGGGTTGCAGCAATTTGTGCATTACTAGTGTGTCTCTAGCGATCAGAAATTAGGTCACCATGTAAAACTTCAAAAAAAAAAAAAATACAAGTTCAGTAGCAAAGTGATTATATTATTTGGTTAAAATATTTGCTTGAATGACCTCTAGGTCGGGTAAGAAACTAGGTCACATTTGGTCAGATATTAGGTCACATGGTCAATACAAAATAAAAAGTGTTCACATGTTAGACGCCACGTTTAGTGTCCAATCTTTGAGTAACTGGTCAGAATAGATCATTATCCATGATTATCATTCGGTCAAGTTTGAAACTTTGTCATGTAGGGTTGAAAATGGTCAGCGAATCTCATCAAACAAAATTTTGAGGAATCTAGAAAAGGTCTCTTATGAATTGGTAAGCCGACTCTAGCTCACTATAGTATAAATCGAGTCACAATAATGAAAAACTGAGTCGAAGAAAAACAACGTGAACACTTTATAGACCTTTTGTACTTAATTTTTTTAACAATTGGTCAGAAATGTGTCTTTATAATCTCTTGTTTAAGCCCAAAAAGGGGCCATTGGTTCACGAAGTCAAATGAAAACAGTTTGTTGTCACATTTTATTTCGGAAATCGTGGGTTTTTATCACATTCAGATTTTTGTACCTTTGATCAAACACGCAAATGTTCTCTATTGAGCAAATCAGGACCATCTTTGTCCTTAATGTTTGTTAAAATAATATTGTATACCTTAGTCCACAAAACAATCACCCTTTTGAAGATTTGACTGCGAAAATAGTCATACAGATCTGTTCATAGTCTTGGGCTGCAGCAGTCACTCAAAAACTTACCTTTTACGAACACTTTAAAACCTCTTTGACATGATACCTTTATTGATGTCAGAGTGTTCATTTTTCTGTACCATTGGACAAGTTTTGAAAGAACGTCAATCTACATGTACATATTTTCTGTTCTCTTCAACCACCTGCTTCAGGTGATTTTACTGCCTGTTTATTTTATAGACCCAACCAACCCTTCTGAAGTTCCTTGTACACAAACCGGTGTCGCAAGTGGCCTGTGGTGATAAACATACTATTTTTAGATTCCAAGATGGCGGAATCGCGTGCGTTGGGTAAGATAAATTAGATATTAGAATGATATTGTCAAGAAACGACAATAAACTATTTACGAGTATTGTTTACATTTCAATTTGAGACCAACCTGATATTTCGAGAAAAATCACTGATTTTCCAGTTGAAACGGTGAAAATGTACATTTCGATATGGTGACCTGCTGTCTGTAAAACCTACATTATATTTTAGATAGATTTGTTTTGGTATGTTGTACATACCATGGTCATTGAAATTACAAAACATATACAATATGCAGGCAATTTACATGAGTAATCAGATTAAAAACATCAATACCAAAGATGACAAAATAGAGAAGTATGTGTTTGCATGGCATGGTTAAAATATCCTAACATTCGTTTTTTCGTCAAAAGAAACAATGCACATGGACAAATAGGGAGTGGCGACTGCGAAGAAGCGACAACACCCAAATTCCTAGAGGGAATCAATCAAACAGTGAAAGTAGTGGCAGCCGGATCTCAACACTCTCTGGCGGTTTCAGGTAAGGTATAATTTGATGTACTTATGATTTGCAGGAAACAGAGTTACATCGTGCTACCAAATAAATGTCTCTTTTCGCTCGATTTATTGCTTTAAAGATATGGTAAGCACTAAGTTTATTTCCCAGCAGGGAATATATCTTCAAGTTTCGTTTATCATAACATAGTCAGTACTTGAATTTCTCCTAGATCACGTACAAAAAACTGCAGGGCAGGCATTTGATGATGAGTTACATGTATTTTTTAAATCAAATTATTCTGAAAAGAGACATTTAGAACTGTAAAAATCTTAATTTTGATTGGTTGATAAGTCTCGGGAGGTTTCAGTTTTGCAGTTGCAACACTCGGAATTAGGATCTCTAAGTTCTATGTGGAAGTTACTATATATTTTACATCATTAAAACAAGTAAACACACATCTATATCACACTGTTTCAACATTATAACATCAATATTCAAATTTTAGCCTCCAAAATGAGAGTTCGATCAGAAACAACAAAATTGTAACTCAACCCTATGATTAAATGGCTGGAAGTAAACTATTCCTTTAAATATATTATGAAACAATTTATAATAATAATACTGAAAATTCGAAAAACGTTATGTTAAATCTAATGTCGCTTTAATCTAATTCTGAGTGTCTTTAGTGTTAGTTAAGTTTGTGACCAAACCCATATCCTTTAGGTTCGTATACGAAGCAAATACTAATGTTTTATATCCACACTACACATAGTCTAGTAAAATGAAACTTACAAATATATATACTATATTGCATTTTTTTCTGATAACCTGTCCAGAATGAGTAATAACCTTTGCCTATTTTTCTAGCCAATCTTGATATATAATATGATCGTTTTACAGAAGCTGGAGAAATATACGTTTGGGGATATGGCCGAGCTTGTGGAAGCAAAACGGACGATGTGTTAGAACCCATCAAGATGTCAACACACAGAAATAATGTGGTCGCTGTGGCGGGAGGAAGTACACATTCTATGGCGCTAACAGGTATTAATAAAATGTTCCACAGGGATGCAACCTTTTCATGATGTTTTGTTGGCTGTACGTATTTTTCTGTTGTAGATGAGATGTGAGACACTGATTATCAGGTAAAATCTACTTCCTTTTCAGCTAACGGAAGTGTTTACACTTGGGGCTATGGTCACGATGGGCAGCTGGGCCACGGAGAAAAAATCAAGTTCCTTTCGTCACCCAAGCGTGTCAAAGACCGTCACGTGACTAGTAAATGTATACAAATCTCGTGCGGAGAGGCATTTAGTGCGGCTGTTACAGGTTAGTATATTTTTAGTTAGTGCCTGACTTAAGCTAGAATTTCATTAGCCAAAATCTTCAAAGGTCTGTACCTTTCTGATGATGTTTAGAAAGCAGTTAAACCTATTCACTTTGGGAAAGTCCTTTTCAATCTCACAACAGTTATATTACGATATGTGATGATGCTCGTAAATACAAAATGAAATTGGTTACTTATGTCACAAAATCTCTGGCACATTGGTTACTTATTGTAATAAAACCAGCACATTGGTCACTTATTGTAATAAAATCTCTGACAAATTGGTCACTTATTGTAATAAAATATCTGGCAAATTGGTTACTAATTGTAATAAAATCTCTGATAAATCGGTTACTAATTGTAACAAAATCTTTTTTCTGTCTTTAGTTTTTGAAAAAAAGCTTACAACTGAAGATAACCAATTTTGCTAAGCAGAATAAAGTGTAATTAGTGCACTGTTCCCTGCTTGAGGTGAACTGTTTCACAATTTTTGAAAGCATTCTCTCTTAAAACTGTATTAGCAGTATTGTATGGTTAGTGGATGAAGATGTTTCTATCACAACATATATGAGTTTTCATACGACACATATAAAAAGCTGTGACACAGGAACAGAGCATTAGATATATCAAAACGTTTTGTTGTAGGGGACTTCTGCTGGTGGTAAGTCCTGCTCAAAATTTTGCGATGGTACATTGAGTGACCTATGTCTCCATGGCATACATTTTTAACGTTTTATTTATTTAAGGGTTAAACAAACCTTTCCAAAGATAAATGGGTTAACGTACTTTCTGAGCACAATAAAAGAGACAAAAACATTTGAAGATTTTGATGAATGAAATTCAGCTAACTTACTAATAAAGACTAAATAAGTAATTTGATAAATGTATACCAGCACCTGACTGTATGGGAAGGACGTATAAGTGTTATGTACGATATGTTTGACTGTTAATATGCAATCTATCCTCGTATACCAAGCACACCTCTATTTATATCTGTAAAGAGCAAATCGGCTTCATAACCAGTTGACCTGGCTATTTGGATAACAATGATCGTTTCGTATCCAACATTACCAGATACCTTTGTCATACTCGATGTTAATTTCAGAAAAGGGGCTTCTATACATGTGGGGTAAAAACAGTCATACGATAGTACCGGATAAGCCAACCTCACATAAAATATTCCTACCTCATGGTGTGAACAAAAATTTCCGAGGCGGGCGTATTTCCAAGATATTTTGTGGTTCGTGGCACGCTGTTGCTATGATTGGACGGCCAGGTAAGTGACACTATTACCTTGAAGGTTGTGACAAGAAATCCCAAGCATTTCTAGATACCTGTAGCAAAACAAACCCAAGAGTCATTGTTACAGTACTAGTTTTGAATGATTTTACCATTTTATTACTTAGATTAGCAGCAATTTGGACTTTATAAGGTTACAGATGCATTTTTTCGAATTTTTGAAACAGACAGTATCACAAATGCCGTACGACTTTTATGCTATTTTTGTTATTAAATCTCAATGTTTCATGTTCACGATTTAAAATTCTTGAATAGTTTTAAAGCCATTATTTCATACTGTAAATGAAAGTCATACCTCCTATTTCATAGAAATGCTAGCACGCGAAGATCCAGAATCCGAGATGTCAGCGGATGAAGACGTGCCAAACATAGAAAATGTTGATTTTGGTGTAAGTTTTATTTCTGACTTGAAACATAATATTTAATATTTGACTTTCATTTTTTTTACATAAACGTTTCCCTTTTCTACGGGAAAGGTTCGCGTTTCCTTCCGCTGGAAAGCTTCTTTAGATTACTGATAGTTGATTTAAATATTGTCTGACCAATCATCCTCATGTTTTAAAGATTGTTAACACATATCAGTTAGTAATTTCACAATGGAAACACAAAATTAAGCCGATACAATGCCTCTGACATTGTCTGACATTGAAAGGAATCTTTCAATGTTTATAAATTTTCAATGAATGTTTTAGATAGACGATGATGATGAAGAGGAAGACGATGACACCGATTCGGAAGTGGAGTTGACCAGACCTATACTTCAGCGTGAACCAACTAAGCTGGAACGTGAGAAAACTACTGTCAGTATTGCAGACTTTTACGCTCCGACACCAGATATCAATAAATCATGTAAGTATATGATACATTGGAAAGGACACGAATATGTACCATGTTTAAAAGTACTTGGCAGGTAATTGATTTATATGGAAATCACAATGACGAAACAATATGACGTCAATTTTTGAATCGAGATTTGTGAGGATCTTATGCTTTTTAATAATGAAGAAATATTTAATTCTTAATATATTACATGTTCCTTTTCCTCAATTAAGTATATATCTTCTGTTTAAGCTTGTTGTCACCAACCATCATCTGATCTAGCAATAGAATGTACTGCTCTTTTACTATGTATGTCTTTCCTTTACTTTGAATAATCGGAATGGCATATCTTTAGATCGGTCTCCAAGTCCAGAGTTTTTCTTTGCAAATGAAGACGGTGAAGAAACAGAACGAAACATTTTGAATAGTACACGATCGACCGCAACATTAATTGTCCAACTTCCGGTGCAACCAATGACGACATATGCAGACGCTGCTACGTCACCAATGACTTTAACTACAACGAGCAGCACCACAAGCAGTAGCATAACAACATTGTCACGTGTCCCTAGTCCAGTGCAAGAAATTGTAAACAGAAAATTCGACAAACGGAAAATCAAACCTGAAAAGAAATTTAAGGAATTTGATCCCCAGAAATATGAAAGAGAAAAGTTAAGGAGCTCGGTAACCCCTGTATCGGAAGTGGTACAGTTAAGTAAAACACCAGCTGATGCATTCTTTTTACCACACGAAACAACAGGTTTATCAAGAAAACATGTTGACTTCTCCGAAATGGAGGAAATTAGACTAAAAGGGCCGAGATCTCCTGAGAAACTTTCTCGATTAAGTCGGCATAGAGAAAGTAGAGAATCTAGTCCGTCGAAATTTCGTGAACCTAGTCCTGGAAAATTAAGAGAGTCCGGCTCTTTTCGGTCAAAACATAGATATTTAGACAGTTCTTTGTCATTGAAAAGTGAATTAACATTGATGGAAAGTCCCTTGTTCAGAGGGAGTAAAAGAAACGCTCTCACTGAAAAGGTAAGCAGGTCACTTGAAACACCATACACAGACGATAGACAATATACACACCATGTGCCAAAACAACAACCTCGGAGATATAATAATGGTAAACCACCAGTCATCGATGCCAATTTTGGGGTATGTATTTCCATAATTCGTTCGTTATTTTGCTCAGATAGTTTCATAACTTGCTTAATGCAAGAATAATTATCTAACAGTTAAAGGAAAATTATGATACTAGTAAATTATGTAGCCGATTTGTCAGTCTTGGAATAAACAAAGATTTACATATCACAGAAAGTCATATCAGCGTGTTCAAGGTTGTAGTTAGTGTATTTAAAAACATTTCTCAACATTTAAAAGCTCTCTTTCACCCTGCATCAACACAACTTTAACCTGACTAAAGATTCAGCTTTGTCCGAACAGAAAAGTCTGCCTAAATGTTTTGGCCTTTGCTGACGCTGATGAAGTGGTTTGTTTCAATATCATTCGCTATGTCTCCATGATATATGTATTCATAAAATATTATTTTGTAGAATTGATTCATCTTATTTAAGAACAGTTAACTGCCCTGCTTATCGTCTTTTAAAAGTATTTTCGTAGGAAACAAAACAGATAAATTCATTTTTTTCAGCCATTTAGTCCATTTGATGACTTACTATCAGTATCAAGGTATTTGGTCACTGTACCTGGTGTGTAGCGTTAGTCACATGTTCAATCATGCACACTTTATGAAGTTTGGGTTTACATGTATGTCAGCCGTTTCAGAAACTCTTTGATAATTAGCATTCATAAAGCAAAAAATTACCTCTACAGAAAAAATAATCAGAAGTTACAAATAAATTATGCTATTTAAGAAAACTTATGTTTTCCATTCCTTACTTTCCTCATATTTTGGATTAGTTGAATCATAAGTATTTCGTTCATTTCAGCTTAATTCCACTAAAAAGTAATTAAATTCAAGTATGTAAATGTTTAAGTATGGACTTACCGCTTTTCTGCCGTCAGTTCCTAATGATCTATTAAGGAAAGTAGATATACATTGCATTAGTTAATGTACAAAAAAATTAAAACCGGTGTTTATAACTGACTAGCCGCTCATTATGTCACTTGAAGTAGCAACAGTAACCCGTGCATGTGTAGTAAGATTTCAAAGAAGTGTTAATAAATATCTATTTCAATACGTGGGGCACTTTTGCATTAATAGGTAGGCAGTGTTACGTTCAATGGAAACTGACCGTTTCCCACGTTATCTGCATAGCAGATTCACATCAAGTTTTCTGTTTTATTCACATGCACTAAAGACACAGTGCTTATTTACACCATAAACATAATTCTGTTATTCTACCATTTTGTTTTGTAGTTTTAACAAATCCTGTTACATTATTTCAAGTTATATTTAACTTTTTTATTTCTAACTTTTTGGAAATGAAAATTCATAGACATTTTATAGAATGCCTCTTAGTTATTCAAACCTTGATTATAACAACATTTTTTGTCATTGTTTTAGTTACAAATCTCCAGATCAAAGACCATAATTGCCCCAGTACAGTTTGATAGTAACGATCCGGCAGACAGATTGGCACAGCTTCGTCGTTACGCTGCCATACACAACCCGACATCGTCTTCAGGGAAAGGAAGCGTTGAAAAACTCAAACCAATTAAAAACCGTCATGTCAGTATTCCAGGGGGCCGCTCAGAGTCCCCTGACGAGGAAAAAGATCAACTTTGCATTGGTGGTCCTTTGAATCCAAAAGACAAACCAGTTTTCAGTAGCGGTTCTACGTGGAGAGATCGCACGGACATTGATCGGCTTGCTCAGCGCAAAATGGCAGCAGCTGGAATAGTAAAAATGTACATTGGCAGCCATGAGCTAGTCGGAACTGTTGAAAACCCACTATATACCGCAATAAGTGATGGAAGAGGCCATAGCGATCCACTGGATAGTGATACACTAATAGTTCAGCCATTGCTGAAGAAGAAAATGAAAGATTCAGACGAATCTGTTAGTTTAGAATTGCCGCGCATTGCCATTAATCAAACTCCAGGGGGCGTCTCAAATAGATCAAAAATTGCCGACAGTGAGAATGAAGAGATTGATCTGACGTTGACTAATACGTCAAGAACTGAAAAAATGATTGGAACTCGAGTTAGTTAGGGCTTAAATCAAACCCGGACTATCAGTCCATTTCCTGAAAGTCCGGGTCGAGCCTTGCGTGTAGGTAGAAGAGGTCCTAGGATTGATGACCAGCTGGCAAAATTAACACGCTTGTCTAGCATCAAAACGGCTGGCCATTTTTGAATGGCATGAATTTAATCGTATGACTAGCAATGCTTTTTGCCAAGCCTTTAAATCCTATAGTGCAACTCATTTGGGCATTTTATTAAATGTATGTTCCAAAACTTAAACTCCCCGCATTCACCCAATGGTTTCTAAATCCATTTCAAGCGGGAATTTGTGAAGACGGTCTATTTGTTCAAAAGCATTAAAGTTGCCGGGATTACAGTGGTAATAGAAGAAAGTTGACAGAAGTCTATACTGTGATACGCTCAACTGATCTCATTTTAACGTTTAGGGTTAGTTTCAGAGCTCTTGACAAAACTATCAAAGCAGACAGAAATATAACTTTAGACGTCAATAAGCTATATATCTCAGCAAGTAAACATATAGAATATGAACATCATTCCGTTAAAAAGAACAAGCGATAGCTGCCTTTCTAACTTCATCAAACGCTATAATTATTACGGTCTTTACTGTTCGTTCAAAGGTTTCTTTGCCTTTCAATGATGCGACATCATTTTGCATCGGATCGAACCGCTAGGTTTCCTTATCTTAAGTAATGATTATTTAAATCTACTCGATTTTACAAATATTTCACTACGTAATAGTTTGGTATAGAGCCCTGAAATTATTTGTTATTTTAGCCAAATTAATCATGGAGCTTCTTGTTGCAATATCAGTGTGTAGCTTTCTTGAGGTGTCTAGCATTTTCTATATTCAGAGTGTGTCTCCAGCATCTATCTTACAAAGATAATTGTTGTTTACGAAAATAGTACGAATTTTCTGCTCAAACTATTAAATTCAAAAGCGTTTACAAGTTTTATTAGTAAAGACGTTTCTGAAAAAAAACTAACATTTTCAACAAAATATGTGTGCGAGTAGCTTTAAGTGTGCTTGCAGCTTTTTTAAACCCAGCATGTGTCTTTAGTGTCAGCTTGAGATGGCCAGCTTAACATGACAATTCATTATTGTGAAATAATATTTTCATTTAAAAACTTGGTTTTTTCGGCATTTCATGATACTGGAAAATATTATTTTTTTAGATGAATATGAACTCGAAAACCTTTTGTACCTGTTATAGTAGTCTACTAACAGTGTTTCAGTGTCAATTTTAGTATACGCCATCAAGAGTTCGTGACGTCATTATTAACTTATATGGGAAGTAATTATTCTGCATTGAAAAGTGTTTTCTGTATTGTAATTCTCACCGTTTGAACGTGCTTTGACTAACTTTGGTAGTAATTTTATGCCCAGATGCGAAAAATATGTAATTAGACATTTCAATGCGGAAAAAAACCCTACAGATTTGGCGGAAAAAATATTTGAACATAATAAATAGTTTCTCTAATTTTTAAAATCAAGATAAAGTAAAGAGTGAAGCATCAGTGTCTTAGGTTCAACACGTTCCTCTTGATATTGATAAAACATAATTAATATACTAGACATATTGAAAATCAAGACTATATTTTCGGCGTCTTCTATGTGTGTGTGTGTCTAAACTGTGTGAACTTTACGCTTGGATATGGTGTTTGTGCAGTAAATTGCTTATGCTTATGTGTAAGGAAACCTGTTCCAAATATCATACATACATATGTGTACATAAGAATACATATAATTTCTGTATGTATGCTATCTTGCACCCGGGCTCATTAAGTTCAAACTAAAGCGCTGAAAATGTGACTGAATGTTGTGGAATAGTAATAAAAGTGCATGTTACTTTCTGAATGTTGCTTATGACGTCACGAACATAAATGAATGTATTGCTTAGTAGGGTATTGTAAGTTATGTCAGTCACAATTAGAGGAGACGTTCTAAACAGCTTTCGAAATGTATGATTATTATACTACATTAACATGCTTTGGAAAATAAAGAATTGTATCTATTCGTTGTATTGATATTTCATGTCACGCACATAGCGTCTAATAAGTTATCCCTGAACACCGCCAAACTCATCACTTAGCAATAGTCAGGTTTGAATTGAAGAACTGAGGGCAACTGTTTATCAATTTACTCAATAAGCTTCCCGAGGTCCGACCACCGTTTGTTTGTAGATGTGCTTATGGTCCGCCGTCCTTGTTCAAGGTATATACGATACGACCTGCAAGTCCGACCACCAAGAACATAACTAACTTTTAGCGGTACGGCTAAGCAAGCAAATGATTTGCAAAGAGCTAGAACCGATTGAAGATGATGTTCTCGCCTTCATATCGGATAACGTTTATTTATAAGATATTGTTATCAAATATATGAAGCGGTTGTTGGATTACCTATTGGGAGAGACTTTGTACTTTTAATTGCAGATTTAATTGTGTACTGTCATAAAGGAGATTTTTTGTTAAATACAAATACTATGTAGATGTAAATGATGCATTAAGCAATACATTCTGATACAAATATCACATTTTCAACATATTTATTTTGATTGGCCCGATAGTTGGAAACGAGAAGGAAGTTAGCCCCACAGTCCCGTTTATCTACACAGCCCCGTGAAGTTATCCCCTTAGCAACTAATTACCCCGCATCTCCGTGAAGTTAGCACCGTAACACATAGTTACCCCGCAGCCCAATGAAGTTATCCCCGTAGCACCTAGTTGCCCCGAGCCCCGTGGAGTTAGCCCCGTAGTACCTAGTTACCCCGCAGCCTCGTGATGTTAGCCCCGTAGCACCTTATTACCCCGCAGTCCCGTGAAGTTAGCCCCGTGGCATCTAATTACCCCGCAGCCTCGTAAAGACAGCCCCGTAGCACACTGTTACTCCGCAGCCCCGTCAGAAAGCCCCGCCACATCTTGTTTCCACACGTCCCGTGGCATCTGTTTTCCAAAATAACCTTAGCATATTTCACCACAGGAAAAAGTACAAACGCACGCGCCTACTTGCATGAAAACAGCCCTTGGCTTCAGCCTAATTTTAGTGCAACCAACCCCTCGCATCTACATGAGCAGAGCCCTGTGTCCTCTAGTACTAATACAGGTCTGGTTACACCGTTTCTATAAGTATGATCCCGCTTCACGGACTCAGCCCCGTGTCTTCTGCTCTCAAAACCGTACTTGTTACACTCCTCCCTAGCTTTTAGACCATCCCTTAGTGTTCACGCATTCGCATTAACTGTATCTTCTTATATCAATGCAGCCCAGGTAACACCGTTTCTTTTAGTATCACCATAGCCCCGCGACCTAAGCCCCGTGCTCTTTTCTATTTTAAAGCCCTTTTAATAGAGCTTCCATAAGTATACCCGCGTCTTCGTTAAATGAACCCCACGTATCATCACAGCCCATGTAACACTGCCTTCTAAGTATCCCGCCTGCCTATAAAGTCAGCTATGTCCTCCAGTATCAACCCAACCTGTGGTATGAGCGCCCCTACCATATCATTAACTTGTCGCTATTAGCATCACTTCCCCTTGAATTAACGCAGCCCCATGTTACGTCACCTCCATATGTATCCTCGCGGTCATATGAGTTATGGTCCGTCAGCACCAGTATCAAAAGAGCACCCTGAGTAATATCACTTCCCACAATATTTATACAATCCCATTTACTCAGCCCCATGTCCCGAGGATTAATGCAGCCCAGAGTTTCTTCACTTTGTATATATATACCCGTACCACCATGTCGCCAACCCCGTGTCCCCACATATCAACGCAGCCCTCGTATTACCGTCTTTTAAGTATTCCACATGTCTATGATTTCTGGTTCGTGTTTCTATAAATATCATTCCTACCTCATGGACTCAGCCCCGTGTCCCCTGTTATCACTACAGTATTTGTTACACTGCTCCCTAGCTTTCAGACCACACCTCTGTGTCCACTCATTCACATTTACTCAGCCCCGTGACCTATAGTTTCATTCCAGCCCTGGTAACCCCGTTTCTATAAGAACCATCCACATCTCTAGGACTCAGCCCCTTGTCCCCTGCTATCAATACAGTACTTCTTACACTGCTCCCAGCTTTCAGACAACCCCTTTTCGTCCCCAAAATCACATGAACTCAGCCCCGTGTTCTCTAGTATCATTGCAGCACTGGAAACATCGTGTCTATAAGTATCATACCCGACCGACAGACTCAGCCCCGTGCCCCTCCTTTTTACACAGTACTTGTTACATGTACACTGCTCCCTAGCTTTCAGATCACCCCTTTCTCCCCACGCATTCATAAAAACTGAGCCCTGTGTCCTCCAGTAGCAATGCAGATGTGGTAACACCGTTTTTATAATTATGTATCATCTCCACCTCTCGGACTCAGCCCTATGTCTTTGATATCAAAACAGTACTTTTTACACTGCTCCCTTACGTTAAGACCATCTGTTTGTGTCCATACATTCACATGAGCTCGTATCCTCTTTTATCAATGCAGGGGACACAGAGGGCTGGTCTCAAGGTTATGAAGGAATGCAACAAGTTCTGTATTGATAGCAGTGGACACGGGGCTCACGAGTCCGTGAGGCGAATATGATGCTTATAGAAAATGAGTTACCAGCACTGCACTGATACTAGAGGACAAGGGGCGGAATACATGTGAATGCGAGAACACACATGGATGGTCTGAAAGCTAGGGAGCAGTGGAAGAAGTACTGTATCGATAGCAGGGAATACGGGACTCAGTCCGTGAGGTGGGGATGATACTTATAGAAACGGTGCTACCAGCCCTGCATTAGTTCTAGAGGACACGGGGCTCTGTTCATGTAAATGAGAGGAGGGTGGGCGTAAGAATAGACAGACCAAGGACGGTTTTCGTGCAAGTTAGCGCATGCGTTTGTACGCCGTCTTGCAGTGATATAAGCAAAGGTTAATTGAAGCGATGCTTTGGGGAAACCAGATGTCATGGGGCACGTGAAACAAGGTGCCACGGGGCTGTCTTCACGGGGCTGCGGGGTAGTTATGTGCTACGGGGCTATCGTCAAGGGGTGCGGGGTAAATAGGTGCTAAAGGGCTTACTTGAGACTGCGGGGTAACTAGGTGCTACGGGGCTAACTCCACGGGGATGTGGGTATAAACGGGGCTGTGGGGCTAACTTACTACTAAACGAGACCCGTGAAATTAGCTCAGTGACACCTAAATGTTCTCGTAACCCAATGAAGTTAGCCCTGTGGCACATTTTTCCCCACGCTATAGAGTTAGCCCTTAGGCACCTAGTTACCCCGCAGCACAGTGAAAATAGCCCCTTGGTATTTTGTTTCTTAGCGCCCCGTGGCACCTGGTTTCCCAAAAGCACCGCTCTAATTAACCTTGGCATGTAGGACAACGTCCACACGCTTGCGCGCACTTGCAAGTTAACAGCCCTTGGCTTCGGCCAATTCTTAGTGCCCCCCGTTTCTACATCAGCACAGCCACGTGTCCTCTAGTAACTATGCGGCTCTGGTAACACCGTTTCTATAAGTATCATCATTGCCCCGTGGACTTAGCTCCGTGTTCTTTTCTATCAGCGAAGTCCGTTAAATATTGCTTCAATAAGTATACTAGTACCCACAATTTCTTTAAGTTATGCAGCCCTGGTAACATCGTATCTATGTCGTAGCATCATCATTGCCCCGCGGACCGAGCCTCGCGTCCTTTATTATCAGTAAAGCCCTCTTAATATTGCTCCCATAAGTATACCCACAATTTCGTTGGTAACAACGTATCATCCCTGCCTCACGGACTCAGCCCCGTGTCCCCTGCTATCAATACAGACTTTGTAATACTGCTCCAGAATTCATAGGTACGTGGGGTATTTCAAGACGGTATCACGACTACATACATACGTGGGGAAACGTGCTTGAGGTCATTCGCTGCGGGAATGAATTGCCCGGGGCTGCATAGATCCATGGGACATGCAGCTGAGTTACGTGGGTTGTAGGGATTTTGCTGCCTGAGGGTGTTTTGATACCTAGGCTGACACACCTAAAAACATATCAGATACTTATAGGGCTGTGTAAACCGAGCTTCGGTGATACGTTAAGACATGGGGCCGCCGAGACAATATTACAAGAACTTTGATGATAGAAAAGGACACGTGTTCAGTTCCCTGGGCTATGATGATACTTATAGAAACGTTGTTACAATGGCTGCCTTGATACTAAAGGACACGGGCTGACACAAAGGTGTGGTCTGAAACATAGGGAGCAGTGTAACAAGTACTGTATTGATAGCAGGTGTCACGGTGCTGAGTCCGTGAGGCGGGGATGATACTTATAGAAACGGTGTTACCATGGCTGCATTGATACAAGAAGACAAGTTCATGTAAATGCGAGGACACAAATGGGTTATCTGAAACCTAGGGAGCAGTGTAAAAAGTACTGTTTTGATAGCAAAGGACACATGATTGAGTTTGTAAGGCGGGGATGATAGCTGCACTAGTATTAGGGGCTGTGTTCATATAAATGCGATGGGGACACTTACGAATTGACTGAAGGCAAGGACCGTTTTCATGCAAGTTGGCGCAATCCTTCGGGAACATAATTATGCAAAAGATAATTGAAGCGTTGCTTTGGGAAATCCAAGTGCCACGGGGCGCTGGGAATCAAGGTACTACGACCATTACACCAACTTACGTCCTCTTTGATGTTACCATCACACTAACTACGTCCTCGTTGATGTTACCATCACACCTTCTTACGTCCTTCATGATGTTACCATCACACTTACGTCCTCTTTGATGTTCCCATCACACCTACTTACGTCCT
>JAFMSR010000695.1:0-44354 GCA_022818135.1 Saxidomus purpurata | reverse complement strand
TGGATGCATACGAAAAAAAATATTTTGAATTAATCGCTGGATGATATATTACAAATGAAATATGAAGAGAAAAATCTGGATATGAATTATATTCAAAATATTTGGTATTTGAAAATACTGACATATTTGGTCGGTGACCACTAAAACTGCCACAAAAATGGGGGTGGTGTCATTCAGTTCCAAATTACTGGCATAAAGTATTGGATCACATGTATAAATTTTGTTATTTTTATGTGGGACTAGGATGATTCTACAAAATAAAGTTCATTTCAGCAGTCGGTGAGATTTTGGGTAGTCGCACCGGAAGAAAACCTTATAATGTAATTCTATGGAAATGTGTTTAGGCGTCTCATACCATTATACTCTCAAGTTAAAGGCAAACGCCTGAATTATGGGTCGATTGTGGTGCGTAGAAAAAAATCTGCAACACTACATATTCCCCGCATGATTTTCAATGCTATTCATTATGAAAATAGTCGGACTGCCTGATATCGGGACGAAAACGTTGACCAGACAGACAAACTACCCGTGCAACTCATGCACTGACCAGTGTAAATGACCGAGAGGGATACACAACTTACCTGTGTAAAGTTTCAAGCTTTTATTTATAAAATTGAGCGATACATGGACAATTTACACATGCACAGTTTCTTTTTTCCGCTAGTATATATTTTTATGCTAATATAATTTGACTTGTAAATGTTTATTTCATTAATGTAATTTCTTCTACTTTAAGGTATGCAAGAAAATGTTTCCATCATGAGACACTTGGCTCAGATGGAAATATCCGTCACCTCGGGTAACTGTTTTACGGGAACTCGGAAGCCTCGTTCCCGCCAAAACAGTTACCCTCGGTGACGGATATTTCGATCTGAATCTCGTGCTCATGACAGAAACTATTATTGATACAGTGTTTAAAATTTCGCGGGACGACGTCCGTCCGTGTTCATGAGTCATTTTAGTGACGTCGCCAGCGTTTGGTTCATACAACAACATATAACAGTACATGCCTTCTTACTTAACCCTTTTTCAGCTGCTCTGTCATAAAATGTAAAATAAATAATTATGATAAAGTGCAAAAAATGTACATGACTTTTACTTAGATGACTTTTTTACAAATTTGCATAATATCAACAAAAACAGACAGAAACTGCTTGCATAATTATAGTTTTGATTAATTTCTTTGTATATGGTCGTTAAAGTGACATTATGCGCATTTATTTCAAGTAAAATTATGGTGTACAAAAGAGTCTAGCTCCAATCTCGTCAAGCGGAAGTTCAGGGATGTCTATCGCACTTCAGATTACATGTCCTAACTGTGGTTCCAAGTTTATAAGCACTCTTGACGGATTAAGAGAGCTCCAAACAGATCACCGAATCGTACAACTCATGGACTTTGTAGGTCAAACGGATAAACACGTTGTCACGTTTTGTCCGAAATAATAGCTTTTAACCCAATACACCAAACTCTTCACGCTACCGAGTATGAAATAATAACTTTCCAAATATTGATTTTCTTAAGTCAATTTAAGAAAAGGACAACTGCATGCAGGAGTTGCTTCCCTTCCACTGCCGAAATCTCTACAAACATCATTTTATGAGTCCGATTTTTTTTATATCTAAAGCACCAACTTCAAATACTAATGCGGCATAATCATTAATTTAACACATTTAAATGAACAGCAACCAAAAATTGCTTTTATAAAACTGTCACCAAAATACACTATGTGCAGTAAGATGCGCATAATGTCACTTTAAGTTATCATTTACAGCAAACAAAAACTAATTTGATATTAGCGAATAGGTTTGTCTGCTCACAAATCGCGAAGTTGTTGTCATGCGAAAATTTTATAATTCACAGTACCAAACTTTCTCAAATGTGTCATGTAAAATTATGATATAAGTCAAAGTTCCATAATATCTCCTAAGTGCTCACTGAATAATGCTCCCTGGGAGAAGTTCTAACTGATCATATGCTCACCGCGAGTAGTGCTCATTGAACAGTGCTCACTGAACAATACTCACGGTGAGAAGTGTTCACTGAACAATGTTCACTGTGAGAAGTGCTCACTAAGCAATGCTCAATGTGAGTTCTGCTCACTGAACAATGCTCAATGTCAGAAATGCTCACTGAACAGTGGTTACCGTGAGTAATGCTCACTGAACAATGCTCACCGTGAGAAGTGATCACTGAATAATGCTTACCGTGACAAGTCATCACTGAACAATGCTCACCATCAGTTGCTCTCACTGAACAATGTTAACCATCAGTAGTGTTCACTGAACAATTATTACAATGAGAAGTGCTCACTGAGCAATGCTCACCATAAGGAGTGTTCACTGAACAATGTTTACCATGAGCAGTGATCACAGAACAATGCTCACCGTGAGAAGTGATCACTGAACAATGCTTACCGTGACAAGTCATCACTGAACAATGCTCACCATCAGTAGCTCTCACTGAACAATGTTAACCATCAGTAGTTTACACTGAACAATTATTACTATGAGTAGTGCTCACTGGACAATGCTCACCATAAGGAGTGTTCACTGAACAATGTTTACCATGAGCAGTGATCACTGAACAATGCTCACGATGGGAAGTGCTCACTGAAAAATGATTACCATGAGAAGTGCTCACTTAAAAGTACTCGCTGTGAGTAAGTAAATGCTAACTGAACAACGGTCACTTTAAGAAGTGCTCACTGTGAGAAGTGCTCACTGAACAACGCTTACTTTAAAAGTGCTCACTGAACAACGCTTACTTTGAGAAGTGCTCACTGAACAACGCACACTTTAAGAAGTGCTCACTGAACAACGCATACTTTGAAAAGTTCTCACTGAACAACGCTCACTGTGAGAAGTGCTCACTGAATAACACTTACTGTGAGAAGTGCTCACTGAACAACACTCACTGTGAGAAGTGCTCACTGAACAACGCTCACTGTGAGAAGTGCTCACTGAACAACACTCACTGTGAGAAGTGCTCACTGAACAACGCTAACTGTGAGAAGTGCTCACTGAACAACACTCACTGTGAGAAGTGCTCACTGAACAAGACTCACTGTGAGAAGTGCTCATTGAACAACACTTACTGTGAGAAGTGCTCACTGAACAACACTCACTGTGAGAAGTGCTCACTGAACAACACTTACTACGAGAAGTGCTCACTGAACAACGCTCACTGTAAAAAGTGCTCACTGAGCAACACTTACTGTGAGAAGTGCTCACTGAATAACACTTACTGTGAGAAGTGCTCACTGAACAACACTCACTGTGAGAAGTGCTCACTGAACAACGCTCACTGTAAGAAGTGCTCACTGAACAACACTTACTGTGAGAAGTGCTCACTGCACAATGTGAGTAATGTTCATTGAACAATGCTCACGATAAAAAGTGTTCAATGAACAGTACTCATTGTGAGTAGTAATCACTGAACAATTCATTGCTCACTTAGTGAACAATGCTCACTTTACAAAACTCATAAAAGTAAAGATGGCAAAGGGGGGGGGGTACTTCGTTAAATAGAACTCATTTCATATTTATAAAAATAGTTTTTGAAAAATATGGGACAGTTTTGCGACCGTGCGACCACAGACACGCATCACAAAGGAAACTCCCGATTTCCAACGAAATCGGGAAACAATTGCTAACTTAAGTAACCTGTCAAGCCTCCCCGATGGGGATTTGCAAACTGGTTAATAAGTTAACTTTCATATATGTAACTTAGAAACTTTAACTACAGTATATATAGCAGAATTTTGTAACATTTCAAACAGTAAATAAATTTCAAGATATCAACAGATTGAAGTTAACATTAACTTATATTTTTATTTTTATCTGGAATTGCGCCATGTAAATTTTTTAAATATGAAAGAAAAAAGTGTTTTGATACAGTCATAGCGTTTTCGTTGTGCCTGTACGTATCGTGTACGTTTTAGCTAGCAAATAACACTTTACATCGTATACAAATGACAATATACATGTTTCATCGAACCAATTCAAAAGTTCAAAGAATGTGAAAGAAACGTGTCAATTGAATGCTTTTGTTAGGTCAGAATAAAATCTTAGGGACTGAATGGAACACTCTTCAATGATTATCTGGTATGTTTAGTTTAACAGCGATACAAGTTGGTCTTGTTAAAGAAGAAAGCTACCAGAGACCCAAGATGGATGTGGTTTTCCTTTCGAACCTCATATTTAGTCTCGCTATTGACTTAAATATACCCAGTCTTATAGTGTAACATTGTCCGTTATTCATGTTTTCCGAAGTCACGATTGACAGTTACATGTACCACGTCGTCAGTCTGTTTCTTCGTACGTCTGTGAGCATAACTCAAATCAATGTCAGGCATTTATTTTCAGGTCTTCTGGTGACGGAAAGAGCACGCGAGGTACCGGCTGCAGGTATTTTATGCTTTAATCTGCTACTTAGTATATCATGAACATAATTATGTGTTTATACTCATTGGAAAGATCGATGAGCGCTGAAGTATTTTATAGAATATGAAATATATGATACTAAAATTTATTATGACACATACGTTATCGACTGTACTTAATTCTGAAAGTCGTAAACTTTGTCTGAGTATTATTTTACGTTAGTTTCAAACATATTGTGACAAAGGGAGCAAGATTATACACTATTTCTTTTTCTTGTAACGTAGTCATTTCCCTTAGACCAAAGCGCCTTAAACACTCAACTCTTGTATAACCATTATTACGAATGGGCCCTCTCTACTCGATCAACAGCTCCGAATTAGTCCAAATAATGCGATTGATAAAATATTGAAAAAAAAATGTAAAAATATTTAATGAAATATATTTGAACTAAAATATACTACAGACCTTACAACGTAAGCATATGCCTTTTTAAAAAAGATAAGTAAGTTAAACAAATATGTCATATTACCGACAGCTTTTAATTCACACTGTTACGCCTGGGCAATATTGCGATGACATAGTAAATTATATTGTACAGTTTTGTTACGTATAGGTTATAGGACTATGTTACAGAAATAAACAAATCTTCGTGCATCGCCAGTAATTATAGCACGAGACGGTTGAGGACGTACCAGAGACCCTGCCTGACTACAGGGCGTATTGGACTTTTGAACATTCATATGGACATTAAGTCAATGCAGAGATAATTGTGAACACATTCAAGAAAAAGAAGAGTCTAGCGTTTGGTCTTACGTTTTCAGGACATGCAAGACCATGTAGGCTTAGAATATGATTTAATTTTTTTTTAATAAACACCGTGATAGCTTTTAACGTTTTGGATATTTATATCCCTTATGATTAATAACAATTCACAAAACGAAGAATGGTCCCACTTATAGTTACTAGTAGGGGGAGCGAGCGTCAAGAGAGTTTGTATTAGGGTCATGGTTTTCCAAATTAGTTTTCACATCACACAGACTGGGAGAGAGAACTTTTCAAAGATTGACAGTTTTGCAATTTTATTTCATATCAATTTTTGTTTCGTCTGCAATGAATACATAGGTTCTTGGAACCGCCTCTGAATCATTCAGAAATTGATAAAACACAGCAAGAGCTTTCGGGGGCCTCCGGCCTCCTGGACCCTTAGCCAGGGCTTTGCCCTTGACCCAGCGGAATTATGGGTCGATTGTGGTGCGTAGAAAAAAGTCTGCAACACTACATATTCCCCGCATGATTTTCAATGCTATTCATTATGAAAATAGTCGGACTGCCTGATATCGGGACGAAAACGTTGACCAGACAGACAAACTACCCGTGCAACTCATGCACTGACCAGTGTAAATGACCGAGAGGGATACACAACTTACCTGTGTAAAGTTTCAAGCTTTTATTTATAAAATTGAGCGATACATGGACAATTTACACATGCACAGTTTCTTTTTTCCGCTAGTATATATTTTTATGCTAATATAATTTGACTTGTAAATGTTTATTTCATTAATGTAATTTCTTTAAAGAACACGGACGCAGTTAGGCGAAAATATGAAGTTTAACAGTTCAACAATATTTGTGATACTTGTCTTATGTTATTTTGTACACGGAGAGAGGCTTAAAAGACAAACGCAGACTAATGCGACAGTAAATGTTGGGAATGGTAAGTACATATTCTATAAGTATCTAATTATCAAATAAATTCCCTATCTGTTTAGATTTAATAAATAATATACCGGTAATATTTTTCTATTTCATATACATGTACATGTAAGAGTTCTTACAACGTTATCGAGCGAGCCGACGTGGCGCAGTGGTGGCGTATTCGCCTCAGGATCGAAGGGGGGTTCGATCCCTACCATAGCCATGTTGGTAGTGTCCTTAGGCAAGACACAAGTAATTCCACAGTGCCTCTCTCTTCGATGTTGACTCCATCTGGAATGAGTCTCGAGAGCGATTAATCTAAGTTGTAAGAACTTGTTTCGCAATCGAGAATAAGAAAATAAGTATATATTTATCGAGCGCTCTTCCCTCACAATATATGTTTATTCGTTTATTTACTTTGATTCTATAACATGTTGCTGTCATATTGACATTTTATTGTTTGCAATATACAATGTAATCACAAAACGGACAGCGAAACATAAAACAATAATGTTCATCTAAATAAAGTGGATTTGGTCTTTGCAATATATAGTGACCATGTGTTTCTTGCAATATTATACAATTATGGACTCGTGAGGCATTAAAAATGATGCGATATTCACCAAAAGATGGTAATATTGACCGAGGCGAATGCCGAGGTCAATATTAATCTATTCTGGTGAATACCAAATCATATTCAATGTTACATGAGTCCATAACTGGTTTACTAAATGTGTAATGCTTATTTCATGCCCCAAAAAGCAAGTTTTGGATATTTTATTCTTGCATATCGGATCGACATTTCCGGTGATTTTGCCCATGCCGACAAAACCGGTCTGGCACCCCTCCTATGCCAGACGACTCTCTTGAAATACATATGACGTAACGTTATGAACAATGTGACGTCAATTTCCCAAACACAACGTCGGAAAATCGTTTGTTTTTCATGATAATTCATCATTTTGATAAGTCTGCATTTAGAAATCTACTTTAAGGTATGCAAGAAAATGTTTCCATCATGAGACACTTGGCTCAGATGGAAATATCCGTCACCTCGGGTAACTGTTTTACGGGAACTCGGAAGCCTCGTTCCCGCCAAAACAGTTACCCTCGGTGACGGATATTTCGATCTGAATCTCGTGCTCATGACAGAAACTATTATTGATACAGTGTTTAAAATTTCGCGGGACGACGTCCGTCCGTGTTCATGAGTCATTTTAGTGACGTCGCCAGCGTTTGGTTCATACAACAACATATAACAGTACATGCCTTCTTACTTAACCCTTTTTCAGCTGCTCTGTCATAAAATGTAAAATAAATAATTATGATAAAGTGCAAAAAATGTACATGACTTTTACTTAGATGACTTTTTTACAAATTTGCATAATATCAACAAAAACAGACAGAAACTGCTTGCATAATTATAGTTTTGATTAATTTCTTTGTATATGGTCGTTAAAGTGACATTATGCGCATTTATTTCAAGTAAAATTATGGTGTACAAAAGAGTCTAGCTCCAATCTCGTCAAGCGGAAGTTCAGGGATGTCTATCGCACTTCAGATTACATGTCCTAACTGTGGTTCCAAGTTTATAAGCACTCTTGACGGATTAAGAGAGCTCCAAACAGATCACCGAATCGTACAACTCATGGACTTTGTAGGTCAAACGGATAAACACGTTGTCACGTTTTGTCCGAAATAATAGCTTTTAACCCAATACACCAAACTCTTCACGCTACCGAGTATGAAATAATAACTTTCCAAATATTGATTTTCTTAAGTCAATTTAAGAAAAGGACAACTGCATGCAGGAGTTGCTTCCCTTCCACTGCCGAAATCTCTACAAACATCATTTTATGAGTCCGATTTTTTTTATATCTAAAGCACCAACTTCAAATACTAATGCGGCATAATCATTAATTTAACACATTTAAATGAACAGCAACCAAAAATTGCTTTTATAAAACTGTCACCAAAATACACTATGTGCAGTAAGATGCGCATAATGTCACTTTAAGTTATCATTTACAGCAAACAAAAACTAATTTGATATTAGCGAATAGGTTTGTCTGCTCACAAATCGCGAAGTTGTTGTCATGCGAAAATTTTATAATTCACAGTACCAAACTTTCTCAAATGTGTCATGTAAAATTATGATATAAGTCAAAGTTCCATAATATCTCCTAAGTGCTCACTGAATAATGCTCCCTGGGAGAAGTTCTAACTGATCATATGCTCACCGCGAGTAGTGCTCATTGAACAGTGCTCACTGAACAATACTCACGGTGAGAAGTGTTCACTGAACAATGTTCACTGTGAGAAGTGCTCACTAAGCAATGCTCAATGTGAGTTCTGCTCACTGAACAATGCTCAATGTCAGAAATGCTCACTGAACAGTGGTTACCGTGAGTAATGCTCACTGAACAATGCTCACCGTGAGAAGTGATCACTGAATAATGCTTACCGTGACAAGTCATCACTGAACAATGCTCACCATCAGTTGCTCTCACTGAACAATGTTAACCATCAGTAGTGTTCACTGAACAATTATTACAATGAGAAGTGCTCACTGAGCAATGCTCACCATAAGGAGTGTTCACTGAACAATGTTTACCATGAGCAGTGATCACAGAACAATGCTCACCGTGAGAAGTGATCACTGAACAATGCTTACCGTGACAAGTCATCACTGAACAATGCTCACCATCAGTAGCTCTCACTGAACAATGTTAACCATCAGTAGTTTACACTGAACAATTATTACTATGAGTAGTGCTCACTGGACAATGCTCACCATAAGGAGTGTTCACTGAACAATGTTTACCATGAGCAGTGATCACTGAACAATGCTCACGATGGGAAGTGCTCACTGAAAAATGATTACCATGAGAAGTGCTCACTTAAAAGTACTCGCTGTGAGTAAGTAAATGCTAACTGAACAACGGTCACTTTAAGAAGTGCTCACTGTGAGAAGTGCTCACTGAACAACGCTTACTTTAAAAGTGCTCACTGAACAACGCTTACTTTGAGAAGTGCTCACTGAACAACGCACACTTTAAGAAGTGCTCACTGAACAACGCATACTTTGAAAAGTTCTCACTGAACAACGCTCACTGTGAGAAGTGCTCACTGAATAACACTTACTGTGAGAAGTGCTCACTGAACAACACTCACTGTGAGAAGTGCTCACTGAACAACGCTCACTGTGAGAAGTGCTCACTGAACAACACTCACTGTGAGAAGTGCTCACTGAACAACGCTAACTGTGAGAAGTGCTCACTGAACAACACTCACTGTGAGAAGTGCTCACTGAACAAGACTCACTGTGAGAAGTGCTCATTGAACAACACTTACTGTGAGAAGTGCTCACTGAACAACACTCACTGTGAGAAGTGCTCACTGAACAACACTTACTACGAGAAGTGCTCACTGAACAACGCTCACTGTAAAAAGTGCTCACTGAGCAACACTTACTGTGAGAAGTGCTCACTGAATAACACTTACTGTGAGAAGTGCTCACTGAACAACACTCACTGTGAGAAGTGCTCACTGAACAACGCTCACTGTAAGAAGTGCTCACTGAACAACACTTACTGTGAGAAGTGCTCACTGCACAATGTGAGTAATGTTCATTGAACAATGCTCACGATAAAAAGTGTTCAATGAACAGTACTCATTGTGAGTAGTAATCACTGAACAATTCATTGCTCACTTAGTGAACAATGCTCACTTAGCAAAACTCATAAAAGTAAAGATGGCAAAGGGGGGGGGTACTTCGTTAAATAGAACTCATTTCATATTTATAAAAATAGTTTTTGAAAAATATGGGACAGTTTTGCGACCGTGCGACCACAGACACGCATCACAAAGGAAACTCCCGATTTCCAACGAAATCGGGAAACAATTGCTAACTTAAGTAACCTGTCAAGCCTCCCCGATGGGGATTTGCAAACTGGTTAATAAGTTAACTTTCATATATGTAACTTAGAAACTTTAACTACAGTATATATAGCAGAATTTTGTAACATTTCAAACAGTAAATAAATTTCAAGATATCAACAGATTGAAGTTAACATTAACTTATATTTTTATTTTTATCTGGAATTGCGCCATGTAAATTTTTTAAATATGAAAGAAAAAAGTGTTTTGATACAGTCATAGCGTTTTCGTTGTGCCTGTACGTATCGTGTACGTTTTAGCTAGCAAATAACACTTTACATCGTATACAAATGACAATATACATGTTTCATCGAACCAATTCAAAAGTTCAAAGAATGTGAAAGAAACGTGTCAATTGAATGCTTTTGTTAGGTCAGAATAAAATCTTAGGGACTGAATGGAACACTCTTCAATGATTATCTGGTATGTTTAGTTTAACAGCGATACAAGTTGGTCTTGTTAAAGAAGAAAGCTACCAGAGACCCAAGATGGATGTGGTTTTCCTTTCGAACCTCATATTTAGTCTCGCTATTGACTTAAATATACCCAGTCTTATAGTGTAACATTGTCCGTTATTCATGTTTTCCGAAGTCACGATTGACAGTTACATGTACCACGTCGTCAGTCTGTTTCTTCGTACGTCTGTGAGCATAACTCAAATCAATGTCAGGCATTTATTTTCAGGTCTTCTGGTGACGGAAAGAGCACGCGAGGTACCGGCTGCAGGTATTTTATGCTTTAATCTGCTACTTAGTATATCATGAACATAATTATGTGTTTATACTCATTGGAAAGATCGATGAGCGCTGAAGTATTTTATAGAATATGAAATATATGATACTAAAATTTATTATGACACATACGTTATCGACTGTACTTAATTCTGAAAGTCGTAAACTTTGTCTGAGTATTATTTTACGTTAGTTTCAAACATATTGTGACAAAGGGAGCAAGATTATACACTATTTCTTTTTCTTGTAACGTAGTCATTTCCCTTAGACCAAAGCGCCTTAAACACTCAACTCTTGTATAACCATTATTACGAATGGGCCCTCTCTACTCGATCAACAGCTCCGAATTAGTCCAAATAATGCGATTGATAAAATATTGAAAAAAAAATGTAAAAATATTTAATGAAATATATTTGAACTAAAATATACTACAGACCTTACAACGTAAGCATATGCCTTTTTAAAAAAGATAAGTAAGTTAAACAAATATGTCATATTACCGACAGCTTTTAATTCACACTGTTACGCCTGGGCAATATTGCGATGACATAGTAAATTATATTGTACAGTTTTGTTACGTATAGGTTATAGGACTATGTTACAGAAATAAACAAATCTTCGTGCATCGCCAGTAATTATAGCACGAGACGGTTGAGGACGTACCAGAGACCCTGCCTGACTACAGGGCGTATTGGACTTTTGAACATTCATATGGACATTAAGTCAATGCAGAGATAATTGTGAACACATTCAAGAAAAAGAAGAGTCTAGCGTTTGGTCTTACGTTTTCAGGACATGCAAGACCATGTAGGCTTAGAATATGATTTAATTTTTTTTAATAAACACCGTGATAGCTTTTAACGTTTTGGATATTTATATCCCTTATGATTAATAACAATTCACAAAACGAAGAATGGTCCCACTTATAGTTACTAGTAGGGGGGAGCGAGCGTCAAGAGAGTTTGTATTAGGGTCATGGTTTTCCAAATTAGTTTTCACATCACACAGACTGGGAGAGAGAACTTTTCAAAGATTGACAGTTTTGCAATTTTATTTCATATCAATTTTTGTTTCGTCTGCAATGAATACATAGGTTCTTGGAACCGCCTCTGAATCATTCAGAAATTGATAAAACACAGCAAGAGCTTTCGGGGGCCTCCGGCCTCCTGGACCCTTAGCCAGGGCTTTGCCCTTGACCCAGCGGAATTATGGGTCGATTGTGGTGCGTAGAAAAAAGTCTGCAACACTACATATTCCCCGCATGATTTTCAATGCTATTCATTATGAAAATAGTCGGACTGCCTGATATCGGGACGAAAACGTTGACCAGACAGACAAACTACCCGTGCAACTCATGCACTGACCAGTGTAAATGACCGAGAGGGATACACAACTTACCTGTGTAAAGTTTCAAGCTTTTATTTATAAAATTGAGCGATACATGGACAATTTACACATGCACAGTTTCTTTTTTCCGCTAGTATATATTTTTATGCTAATATAATTTGACTTGTAAATGTTTATTTCATTAATGTAATTTCTTTAAAGAACACGGACGCAGTTAGGCGAAAATATGAAGTTTAACAGTTCAACAATATTTGTGATACTTGTCTTATGTTATTTTGTACACGGAGAGAGGCTTAAAAGACAAACGCAGACTAATGCGACAGTAAATGTTGGGAATGGTAAGTACATATTCTATAAGTATCTAATTATCAAATAAATTCCCTATCTGTTTAGATTTAATAAATAATATACCGGTAATATTTTTCTATTTCATATACATGTACATGTAAGAGTTCTTACAACGTTATCGAGCGAGCCGACGTGGCGCAGTGGTGGCGTATTCGCCTCAGGATCGAAGGGGGGTTCGATCCCTACCATAGCCATGTTGGTAGTGTCCTTAGGCAAGACACAAGTAATTCCACAGTGCCTCTCTCTTCGATGTTGACTCCATCTGGAATGAGTCTCGAGAGCGATTAATCTAAGTTGTAAGAACTTGTTTCGCAATCGAGAATAAGAAAATAAGTATATATTTATCGAGCGCTCTTCCCTCACAATATATGTTTATTCGTTTATTTACTTTGATTCTATAACATGTTGCTGTCATATTGACATTTTATTGTTTGCAATATACAATGTAATCACAAAACGGACAGCGAAACATAAAACAATAATGTTCATCTAAATAAAGTGGATTTGGTCTTTGCAATATATAGTGACCATGTGTTTCTTGCAATATTATACAATTATGGACTCGTGAGGCATTAAAAATGATGCGATATTCACCAAAAGATGGTAATATTGACCGAGGCGAATGCCGAGGTCAATATTAATCTATTCTGGTGAATACCAAATCATATTCAATGTTACATGAGTCCATAACTGGTTTACTAAATGTGTAATGCTTATTTCATGCCCCAAAAAGCAAGTTTTGGATATTTTATTCTTGCATATCGGATCGACATTTCCGGTGATTTTGCCCATGCCGACAAAACCGGTCTGGCACCCCTCCTATGCCAGACGACTCTCTTGAAATACATATGACGTAACGTTATGAACAATGTGACGTCAATTTCCCAAACACAACGTCGGAAAATCGTTTGTTTTTCATGATAATTCATCATTTTGATAAGTCTGCATTTAGAAATCTACTTTAAGGTATGCAAGAAAATGTTTCCATCATGAGACACTTGGCTCAGATGGAAATATCCGTCACCTCGGGTAACTGTTTTACGGGAACTCGGAAGCCTCGTTCCCGCCAAAACAGTTACCCTCGGTGACGGATATTTCGATCTGAATCTCGTGCTCATGACAGAAACTATTATTGATACAGTGTTTAAAATTTCGCGGGACGACGTCCGTCCGTGTTCATGAGTCATTTTAGTGACGTCGCCAGCGTTTGGTTCATACAACAACATATAACAGTACATGCCTTCTTACTTAACCCTTTTTCAGCTGCTCTGTCATAAAATGTAAAATAAATAATTATGATAAAGTGCAAAAAATGTACATGACTTTTACTTAGATGACTTTTTTACAAATTTGCATAATATCAACAAAAACAGACAGAAACTGCTTGCATAATTATAGTTTTGATTAATTTCTTTGTATATGGTCGTTAAAGTGACATTATGCGCATTTATTTCAAGTAAAATTATGGTGTACAAAAGAGTCTAGCTCCAATCTCGTCAAGCGGAAGTTCAGGGATGTCTATCGCACTTCAGATTACATGTCCTAACTGTGGTTCCAAGTTTATAAGCACTCTTGACGGATTAAGAGAGCTCCAAACAGATCACCGAATCGTACAACTCATGGACTTTGTAGGTCAAACGGATAAACACGTTGTCACGTTTTGTCCGAAATAATAGCTTTTAACCCAATACACCAAACTCTTCACGCTACCGAGTATGAAATAATAACTTTCCAAATATTGATTTTCTTAAGTCAATTTAAGAAAAGGACAACTGCATGCAGGAGTTGCTTCCCTTCCACTGCCGAAATCTCTACAAACATCATTTTATGAGTCCGATTTTTTTTATATCTAAAGCACCAACTTCAAATACTAATGCGGCATAATCATTAATTTAACACATTTAAATGAACAGCAACCAAAAATTGCTTTTATAAAACTGTCACCAAAATACACTATGTGCAGTAAGATGCGCATAATGTCACTTTAAGTTATCATTTACAGCAAACAAAAACTAATTTGATATTAGCGAATAGGTTTGTCTGCTCACAAATCGCGAAGTTGTTGTCATGCGAAAATTTTATAATTCACAGTACCAAACTTTCTCAAATGTGTCATGTAAAATTATGATATAAGTCAAAGTTCCATAATATCTCCTAAGTGCTCACTGAATAATGCTCCCTGGGAGAAGTTCTAACTGATCATATGCTCACCGCGAGTAGTGCTCATTGAACAGTGCTCACTGAACAATACTCACGGTGAGAAGTGTTCACTGAACAATGTTCACTGTGAGAAGTGCTCACTAAGCAATGCTCAATGTGAGTTCTGCTCACTGAACAATGCTCAATGTCAGAAATGCTCACTGAACAGTGGTTACCGTGAGTAATGCTCACTGAACAATGCTCACCGTGAGAAGTGATCACTGAATAATGCTTACCGTGACAAGTCATCACTGAACAATGCTCACCATCAGTTGCTCTCACTGAACAATGTTAACCATCAGTAGTGTTCACTGAACAATTATTACAATGAGAAGTGCTCACTGAGCAATGCTCACCATAAGGAGTGTTCACTGAACAATGTTTACCATGAGCAGTGATCACAGAACAATGCTCACCGTGAGAAGTGATCACTGAACAATGCTTACCGTGACAAGTCATCACTGAACAATGCTCACCATCAGTAGCTCTCACTGAACAATGTTAACCATCAGTAGTTTACACTGAACAATTATTACTATGAGTAGTGCTCACTGGACAATGCTCACCATAAGGAGTGTTCACTGAACAATGTTTACCATGAGCAGTGATCACTGAACAATGCTCACGATGGGAAGTGCTCACTGAAAAATGATTACCATGAGAAGTGCTCACTTAAAAGTACTCGCTGTGAGTAAGTAAATGCTAACTGAACAACGGTCACTTTAAGAAGTGCTCACTGTGAGAAGTGCTCACTGAACAACGCTTACTTTAAAAGTGCTCACTGAACAACGCTTACTTTGAGAAGTGCTCACTGAACAACGCACACTTTAAGAAGTGCTCACTGAACAACGCATACTTTGAAAAGTTCTCACTGAACAACGCTCACTGTGAGAAGTGCTCACTGAATAACACTTACTGTGAGAAGTGCTCACTGAACAACACTCACTGTGAGAAGTGCTCACTGAACAACGCTCACTGTGAGAAGTGCTCACTGAACAACACTCACTGTGAGAAGTGCTCACTGAACAACGCTAACTGTGAGAAGTGCTCACTGAACAACACTCACTGTGAGAAGTGCTCACTGAACAAGACTCACTGTGAGAAGTGCTCATTGAACAACACTTACTGTGAGAAGTGCTCACTGAACAACACTCACTGTGAGAAGTGCTCACTGAACAACACTTACTACGAGAAGTGCTCACTGAACAACGCTCACTGTAAAAAGTGCTCACTGAGCAACACTTACTGTGAGAAGTGCTCACTGAATAACACTTACTGTGAGAAGTGCTCACTGAACAACACTCACTGTGAGAAGTGCTCACTGAACAACGCTCACTGTAAGAAGTGCTCACTGAACAACACTTACTGTGAGAAGTGCTCACTGCACAATGTGAGTAATGTTCATTGAACAATGCTCACGATAAAAAGTGTTCAATGAACAGTACTCATTGTGAGTAGTAATCACTGAACAATTCATTGCTCACTTAGTGAACAATGCTCACTTAGCAAAACTCATAAAAGTAAAGATGGCAAAGGGGGGGGGTACTTCGTTAAATAGAACTCATTTCATATTTATAAAAATAGTTTTTGAAAAATATGGGACAGTTTTGCGACCGTGCGACCACAGACACGCATCACAAAGGAAACTCCCGATTTCCAACGAAATCGGGAAACAATTGCTAACTTAAGTAACCTGTCAAGCCTCCCCGATGGGGATTTGCAAACTGGTTAATAAGTTAACTTTCATATATGTAACTTAGAAACTTTAACTACAGTATATATAGCAGAATTTTGTAACATTTCAAACAGTAAATAAATTTCAAGATATCAACAGATTGAAGTTAACATTAACTTATATTTTTATTTTTATCTGGAATTGCGCCATGTAAATTTTTTAAATATGAAAGAAAAAAGTGTTTTGATACAGTCATAGCGTTTTCGTTGTGCCTGTACGTATCGTGTACGTTTTAGCTAGCAAATAACACTTTACATCGTATACAAATGACAATATACATGTTTCATCGAACCAATTCAAAAGTTCAAAGAATGTGAAAGAAACGTGTCAATTGAATGCTTTTGTTAGGTCAGAATAAAATCTTAGGGACTGAATGGAACACTCTTCAATGATTATCTGGTATGTTTAGTTTAACAGCGATACAAGTTGGTCTTGTTAAAGAAGAAAGCTACCAGAGACCCAAGATGGATGTGGTTTTCCTTTCGAACCTCATATTTAGTCTCGCTATTGACTTAAATATACCCAGTCTTATAGTGTAACATTGTCCGTTATTCATGTTTTCCGAAGTCACGATTGACAGTTACATGTACCACGTCGTCAGTCTGTTTCTTCGTACGTCTGTGAGCATAACTCAAATCAATGTCAGGCATTTATTTTCAGGTCTTCTGGTGACGGAAAGAGCACGCGAGGTACCGGCTGCAGGTATTTTATGCTTTAATCTGCTACTTAGTATATCATGAACATAATTATGTGTTTATACTCATTGGAAAGATCGATGAGCGCTGAAGTATTTTATAGAATATGAAATATATGATACTAAAATTTATTATGACACATACGTTATCGACTGTACTTAATTCTGAAAGTCGTAAACTTTGTCTGAGTATTATTTTACGTTAGTTTCAAACATATTGTGACAAAGGGAGCAAGATTATACACTATTTCTTTTTCTTGTAACGTAGTCATTTCCCTTAGACCAAAGCGCCTTAAACACTCAACTCTTGTATAACCATTATTACGAATGGGCCCTCTCTACTCGATCAACAGCTCCGAATTAGTCCAAATAATGCGATTGATAAAATATTGAAAAAAAAATGTAAAAATATTTAATGAAATATATTTGAACTAAAATATACTACAGACCTTACAACGTAAGCATATGCCTTTTTAAAAAAGATAAGTAAGTTAAACAAATATGTCATATTACCGACAGCTTTTAATTCACACTGTTACGCCTGGGCAATATTGCGATGACATAGTAAATTATATTGTACAGTTTTGTTACGTATAGGTTATAGGACTATGTTACAGAAATAAACAAATCTTCGTGCATCGCCAGTAATTATAGCACGAGACGGTTGAGGACGTACCAGAGACCCTGCCTGACTACAGGGCGTATTGGACTTTTGAACATTCATATGGACATTAAGTCAATGCAGAGATAATTGTGAACACATTCAAGAAAAAGAAGAGTCTAGCGTTTGGTCTTACGTTTTCAGGACATGCAAGACCATGTAGGCTTAGAATATGATTTAATTTTTTTTAATAAACACCGTGATAGCTTTTAACGTTTTGGATATTTATATCCCTTATGATTAATAACAATTCACAAAACGAAGAATGGTCCCACTTATAGTTACTAGTAGGGGGGAGCGAGCGTCAAGAGAGTTTGTATTAGGGTCATGGTTTTCCAAATTAGTTTTCACATCACACAGACTGGGAGAGAGAACTTTTCAAAGATTGACAGTTTTGCAATTTTATTTCATATCAATTTTTGTTTCGTCTGCAATGAATACATAGGTTCTTGGAACCGCCTCTGAATCATTCAGAAATTGATAAAACACAGCAAGAGCTTTCGGGGGCCTCCGGCCTCCTGGACCCTTAGCCAGGGCTTTGCCCTTGACCCAGCGGAATTATGGGTCGATTGTGGTGCGTAGAAAAAAGTCTGCAACACTACATATTCCCCGCATGATTTTCAATGCTATTCATTATGAAAATAGTCGGACTGCCTGATATCGGGACGAAAACGTTGACCAGACAGACAAACTACCCGTGCAACTCATGCACTGACCAGTGTAAATGACCGAGAGGGATACACAACTTACCTGTGTAAAGTTTCAAGCTTTTATTTATAAAATTGAGCGATACATGGACAATTTACACATGCACAGTTTCTTTTTTCCGCTAGTATATATTTTTATGCTAATATAATTTGACTTGTAAATGTTTATTTCATTAATGTAATTTCTTTAAAGAACACGGACGCAGTTAGGCGAAAATATGAAGTTTAACAGTTCAACAATATTTGTGATACTTGTCTTATGTTATTTTGTACACGGAGAGAGGCTTAAAAGACAAACGCAGACTAATGCGACAGTAAATGTTGGGAATGGTAAGTACATATTCTATAAGTATCTAATTATCAAATAAATTCCCTATCTGTTTAGATTTAATAAATAATATACCGGTAATATTTTTCTATTTCATATACATGTACATGTAAGAGTTCTTACAACGTTATCGAGCGAGCCGACGTGGCGCAGTGGTGGCGTATTCGCCTCAGGATCGAAGGGGGGTTCGATCCCTACCATAGCCATGTTGGTAGTGTCCTTAGGCAAGACACAAGTAATTCCACAGTGCCTCTCTCTTCGATGTTGACTCCATCTGGAATGAGTCTCGAGAGCGATTAATCTAAGTTGTAAGAACTTGTTTCGCAATCGAGAATAAGAAAATAAGTATATATTTATCGAGCGCTCTTCCCTCACAATATATGTTTATTCGTTTATTTACTTTGATTCTATAACATGTTGCTGTCATATTGACATTTTATTGTTTGCAATATACAATGTAATCACAAAACGGACAGCGAAACATAAAACAATAATGTTCATCTAAATAAAGTGGATTTGGTCTTTGCAATATATAGTGACCATGTGTTTCTTGCAATATTATACAATTATGGACTCGTGAGGCATTAAAAATGATGCGATATTCACCAAAAGATGGTAATATTGACCGAGGCGAATGCCGAGGTCAATATTAATCTATTCTGGTGAATACCAAATCATATTCAATGTTACATGAGTCCATAACTGGTTTACTAAATGTGTAATGCTTATTTCATGCCCCAAAAAGCAAGTTTTGGATATTTTATTCTTGCATATCGGATCGACATTTCCGGTGATTTTGCCCATGCCGACAAAACCGGTCTGGCACCCCTCCTATGCCAGACGACTCTCTTGAAATACATATGACGTAACGTTATGAACAATGTGACGTCAATTTCCCAAACACAACGTCGGAAAATCGTTTGTTTTTCATGATAATTCATCATTTTGATAAGTCTGCATTTAGAAATCTACTTTAAGGTATGCAAGAAAATGTTTCCATCATGAGACACTTGGCTCAGATGGAAATATCCGTCACCTCGGGTAACTGTTTTACGGGAACTCGGAAGCCTCGTTCCCGCCAAAACAGTTACCCTCGGTGACGGATATTTCGATCTGAATCTCGTGCTCATGACAGAAACTATTATTGATACAGTGTTTAAAATTTCGCGGGACGACGTCCGTCCGTGTTCATGAGTCATTTTAGTGACGTCGCCAGCGTTTGGTTCATACAACAACATATAACAGTACATGCCTTCTTACTTAACCCTTTTTCAGCTGCTCTGTCATAAAATGTAAAATAAATAATTATGATAAAGTGCAAAAAATGTACATGACTTTTACTTAGATGACTTTTTTACAAATTTGCATAATATCAACAAAAACAGACAGAAACTGCTTGCATAATTATAGTTTTGATTAATTTCTTTGTATATGGTCGTTAAAGTGACATTATGCGCATTTATTTCAAGTAAAATTATGGTGTACAAAAGAGTCTAGCTCCAATCTCGTCAAGCGGAAGTTCAGGGATGTCTATCGCACTTCAGATTACATGTCCTAACTGTGGTTCCAAGTTTATAAGCACTCTTGACGGATTAAGAGAGCTCCAAACAGATCACCGAATCGTACAACTCATGGACTTTGTAGGTCAAACGGATAAACACGTTGTCACGTTTTGTCCGAAATAATAGCTTTTAACCCAATACACCAAACTCTTCACGCTACCGAGTATGAAATAATAACTTTCCAAATATTGATTTTCTTAAGTCAATTTAAGAAAAGGACAACTGCATGCAGGAGTTGCTTCCCTTCCACTGCCGAAATCTCTACAAACATCATTTTATGAGTCCGATTTTTTTTATATCTAAAGCACCAACTTCAAATACTAATGCGGCATAATCATTAATTTAACACATTTAAATGAACAGCAACCAAAAATTGCTTTTATAAAACTGTCACCAAAATACACTATGTGCAGTAAGATGCGCATAATGTCACTTTAAGTTATCATTTACAGCAAACAAAAACTAATTTGATATTAGCGAATAGGTTTGTCTGCTCACAAATCGCGAAGTTGTTGTCATGCGAAAATTTTATAATTCACAGTACCAAACTTTCTCAAATGTGTCATGTAAAATTATGATATAAGTCAAAGTTCCATAATATCTCCTAAGTGCTCACTGAATAATGCTCCCTGGGAGAAGTTCTAACTGATCATATGCTCACCGCGAGTAGTGCTCATTGAACAGTGCTCACTGAACAATACTCACGGTGAGAAGTGTTCACTGAACAATGTTCACTGTGAGAAGTGCTCACTAAGCAATGCTCAATGTGAGTTCTGCTCACTGAACAATGCTCAATGTCAGAAATGCTCACTGAACAGTGGTTACCGTGAGTAATGCTCACTGAACAATGCTCACCGTGAGAAGTGATCACTGAATAATGCTTACCGTGACAAGTCATCACTGAACAATGCTCACCATCAGTTGCTCTCACTGAACAATGTTAACCATCAGTAGTGTTCACTGAACAATTATTACAATGAGAAGTGCTCACTGAGCAATGCTCACCATAAGGAGTGTTCACTGAACAATGTTTACCATGAGCAGTGATCACAGAACAATGCTCACCGTGAGAAGTGATCACTGAACAATGCTTACCGTGACAAGTCATCACTGAACAATGCTCACCATCAGTAGCTCTCACTGAACAATGTTAACCATCAGTAGTTTACACTGAACAATTATTACTATGAGTAGTGCTCACTGGACAATGCTCACCATAAGGAGTGTTCACTGAACAATGTTTACCATGAGCAGTGATCACTGAACAATGCTCACGATGGGAAGTGCTCACTGAAAAATGATTACCATGAGAAGTGCTCACTTAAAAGTACTCGCTGTGAGTAAGTAAATGCTAACTGAACAACGGTCACTTTAAGAAGTGCTCACTGTGAGAAGTGCTCACTGAACAACGCTTACTTTAAAAGTGCTCACTGAACAACGCTTACTTTGAGAAGTGCTCACTGAACAACGCACACTTTAAGAAGTGCTCACTGAACAACGCATACTTTGAAAAGTTCTCACTGAACAACGCTCACTGTGAGAAGTGCTCACTGAATAACACTTACTGTGAGAAGTGCTCACTGAACAACACTCACTGTGAGAAGTGCTCACTGAACAACGCTCACTGTGAGAAGTGCTCACTGAACAACACTCACTGTGAGAAGTGCTCACTGAACAACGCTAACTGTGAGAAGTGCTCACTGAACAACACTCACTGTGAGAAGTGCTCACTGAACAAGACTCACTGTGAGAAGTGCTCATTGAACAACACTTACTGTGAGAAGTGCTCACTGAACAACACTCACTGTGAGAAGTGCTCACTGAACAACACTTACTACGAGAAGTGCTCACTGAACAACGCTCACTGTAAAAGTGCTCACTGAGCAACACTTACTGTGAGAAGTGCTCACTGAATAACACTTACTGTGAGAAGTGCTCACTGAACAACACTCACTGTGAGAAGTGCTCACTGAACAACGCTCACTGTAAGAAGTGCTCACTGAACAACACTTACTGTGAGAAGTGCTCACTGCACAATGTGAGTAATGTTCATTGAACAATGCTCACGATAAAAAGTGTTCAATGAACAGTACTCATTGTGAGTAGTAATCACTGAACAATTCATTGCTCACTTAGTGAACAATGCTCACTTAGCAAAACTCATAAAAGTAAAGATGGCAAAGGGGGGGGGTACTTCGTTAAATAGAACTCATTTCATATTTATAAAAATAGTTTTTGAAAAATATGGGACAGTTTTGCGACCGTGCGACCACAGACACGCATCACAAAGGAAACTCCCGATTTCCAACGAAATCGGGAAACAATTGCTAACTTAAGTAACCTGTCAAGCCTCCCCGATGGGGATTTGCAAACTGGTTAATAAGTTAACTTTCATATATGTAACTTAGAAACTTTAACTACAGTATATATAGCAGAATTTTGTAACATTTCAAACAGTAAATAAATTTCAAGATATCAACAGATTGAAGTTAACATTAACTTATATTTTTATTTTTATCTGGAATTGCGCCATGTAAATTTTTTAAATATGAAAGAAAAAAGTGTTTTGATACAGTCATAGCGTTTTCGTTGTGCCTGTACGTATCGTGTACGTTTTAGCTAGCAAATAACACTTTACATCGTATACAAATGACAATATACATGTTTCATCGAACCAATTCAAAAGTTCAAAGAATGTGAAAGAAACGTGTCAATTGAATGCTTTTGTTAGGTCAGAATAAAATCTTAGGGACTGAATGGAACACTCTTCAATGATTATCTGGTATGTTTAGTTTAACAGCGATACAAGTTGGTCTTGTTAAAGAAGAAAGCTACCAGAGACCCAAGATGGATGTGGTTTTCCTTTCGAACCTCATATTTAGTCTCGCTATTGACTTAAATATACCCAGTCTTATAGTGTAACATTGTCCGTTATTCATGTTTTCCGAAGTCACGATTGACAGTTACATGTACCACGTCGTCAGTCTGTTTCTTCGTACGTCTGTGAGCATAACTCAAATCAATGTCAGGCATTTATTTTCAGGTCTTCTGGTGACGGAAAGAGCACGCGAGGTACCGGCTGCAGGTATTTTATGCTTTAATCTGCTACTTAGTATATCATGAACATAATTATGTGTTTATACTCATTGGAAAGATCGATGAGCGCTGAAGTATTTTATAGAATATGAAATATATGATACTAAAATTTATTATGACACATACGTTATCGACTGTACTTAATTCTGAAAGTCGTAAACTTTGTCTGAGTATTATTTTACGTTAGTTTCAAACATATTGTGACAAAGGGAGCAAGATTATACACTATTTCTTTTTCTTGTAACGTAGTCATTTCCCTTAGACCAAAGCGCCTTAAACACTCAACTCTTGTATAACCATTATTACGAATGGGCCCTCTCTACTCGATCAACAGCTCCGAATTAGTCCAAATAATGCGATTGATAAAATATTGAAAAAAAAATGTAAAAATATTTAATGAAATATATTTGAACTAAAATATACTACAGACCTTACAACGTAAGCATATGCCTTTTTAAAAAAGATAAGTAAGTTAAACAAATATGTCATATTACCGACAGCTTTTAATTCACACTGTTACGCCTGGGCAATATTGCGATGACATAGTAAATTATATTGTACAGTTTTGTTACGTATAGGTTATAGGACTATGTTACAGAAATAAACAAATCTTCGTGCATCGCCAGTAATTATAGCACGAGACGGTTGAGGACGTACCAGAGACCCTGCCTGACTACAGGGCGTATTGGACTTTTGAACATTCATATGGACATTAAGTCAATGCAGAGATAATTGTGAACACATTCAAGAAAAAGAAGAGTCTAGCGTTTGGTCTTACGTTTTCAGGACATGCAAGACCATGTAGGCTTAGAATATGATTTAATTTTTTTTAATAAACACCGTGATAGCTTTTAACGTTTTGGATATTTATATCCCTTATGATTAATAACAATTCACAAAACGAAGAATGGTCCCACTTATAGTTACTAGTAGGGGGAGCGAGCGTCAAGAGAGTTTGTATTAGGGTCATGGTTTTCCAAATTAGTTTTCACATCACACAGACTGGGAGAGAGAACTTTTCAAAGATTGACAGTTTTGCAATTTTATTTCATATCAATTTTTGTTTCGTCTGCAATGAATACATAGGTTCTTGGAACCGCCTCTGAATCATTCAGAAATTGATAAAACACAGCAAGAGCTTTCGGGGGCCTCCGGCCTCCTGGACCCTTAGCCAGGGCTTTGCCCTTGACCCAGCGGAATTATGGGTCGATTGTGGTGCGTAGAAAAAAGTCTGCAACACTACATATTCCCCGCATGATTTTCAATGCTATTCATTATGAAAATAGTCGGACTGCCTGATATCGGGACGAAAACGTTGACCAGACAGACAAACTACCCGTGCAACTCATGCACTGACCAGTGTAAATGACCGAGAGGGATACACAACTTACCTGTGTAAAGTTTCAAGCTTTTATTTATAAAATTGAGCGATACATGGACAATTTACACATGCACAGTTTCTTTTTTCCGCTAGTATATATTTTTATGCTAATATAATTTGACTTGTAAATGTTTATTTCATTAATGTAATTTCTTTAAAGAACACGGACGCAGTTAGGCGAAAATATGAAGTTTAACAGTTCAACAATATTTGTGATACTTGTCTTATGTTATTTTGTACACGGAGAGAGGCTTAAAAGACAAACGCAGACTAATGCGACAGTAAATGTTGGGAATGGTAAGTACATATTCTATAAGTATCTAATTATCAAATAAATTCCCTATCTGTTTAGATTTAATAAATAATATACCGGTAATATTTTTCTATTTCATATACATGTACATGTAAGAGTTCTTACAACGTTATCGAGCGAGCCGACGTGGCGCAGTGGTGGCGTATTCGCCTCAGGATCGAAGGGGGGTTCGATCCCTACCATAGCCATGTTGGTAGTGTCCTTAGGCAAGACACAAGTAATTCCACAGTGCCTCTCTCTTCGATGTTGACTCCATCTGGAATGAGTCTCGAGAGCGATTAATCTAAGTTGTAAGAACTTGTTTCGCAATCGAGAATAAGAAAATAAGTATATATTTATCGAGCGCTCTTCCCTCACAATATATGTTTATTCGTTTATTTACTTTGATTCTATAACATGTTGCTGTCATATTGACATTTTATTGTTTGCAATATACAATGTAATCACAAAACGGACAGCGAAACATAAAACAATAATGTTCATCTAAATAAAGTGGATTTGGTCTTTGCAATATATAGTGACCATGTGTTTCTTGCAATATTATACAATTATGGACTCGTGAGGCATTAAAAATGATGCGATATTCACCAAAAGATGGTAATATTGACCGAGGCGAATGCCGAGGTCAATATTAATCTATTCTGGTGAATACCAAATCATATTCAATGTTACATGAGTCCATAACTGGTTTACTAAATGTGTAATGCTTATTTCATGCCCCAAAAAGCAAGTTTTGGATATTTTATTCTTGCATATCGGATCGACATTTCCGGTGATTTTGCCCATGCCGACAAAACCGGTCTGGCACCCCTCCTATGCCAGACGACTCTCTTGAAATACATATGACGTAACGTTATGAACAATGTGACGTCAATTTCCCAAACACAACGTCGGAAAATCGTTTGTTTTTCATGATAATTCATCATTTTGATAAGTCTGCATTTAGAAATCTACTTTAAGGTATGCAAGAAAATGTTTCCATCATGAGACACTTGGCTCAGATGGAAATATCCGTCACCTCGGGTAACTGTTTTACGGGAACTCGGAAGCCTCGTTCCCGCCAAAACAGTTACCCTCGGTGACGGATATTTCGATCTGAATCTCGTGCTCATGACAGAAACTATTATTGATACAGTGTTTAAAATTTCGCGGGACGACGTCCGTCCGTGTTCATGAGTCATTTTAGTGACGTCGCCAGCGTTTGGTTCATACAACAACATATAACAGTACATGCCTTCTTACTTAACCCTTTTTCAGCTGCTCTGTCATAAAATGTAAAATAAATAATTATGATAAAGTGCAAAAAATGTACATGACTTTTACTTAGATGACTTTTTTACAAATTTGCATAATATCAACAAAAACAGACAGAAACTGCTTGCATAATTATAGTTTTGATTAATTTCTTTGTATATGGTCGTTAAAGTGACATTATGCGCATTTATTTCAAGTAAAATTATGGTGTACAAAAGAGTCTAGCTCCAATCTCGTCAAGCGGAAGTTCAGGGATGTCTATCGCACTTCAGATTACATGTCCTAACTGTGGTTCCAAGTTTATAAGCACTCTTGACGGATTAAGAGAGCTCCAAACAGATCACCGAATCGTACAACTCATGGACTTTGTAGGTCAAACGGATAAACACGTTGTCACGTTTTGTCCGAAATAATAGCTTTTAACCCAATACACCAAACTCTTCACGCTACCGAGTATGAAATAATAACTTTCCAAATATTGATTTTCTTAAGTCAATTTAAGAAAAGGACAACTGCATGCAGGAGTTGCTTCCCTTCCACTGCCGAAATCTCTACAAACATCATTTTATGAGTCCGATTTTTTTTATATCTAAAGCACCAACTTCAAATACTAATGCGGCATAATCATTAATTTAACACATTTAAATGAACAGCAACCAAAAATTGCTTTTATAAAACTGTCACCAAAATACACTATGTGCAGTAAGATGCGCATAATGTCACTTTAAGTTATCATTTACAGCAAACAAAAAAAAATTTGATATTAGCGAATAGGTTTGTCTGCTCACAAATCGCGAAGTTGTTGTCATGCGAAAATTTTATAATTCACAGTACCAAACTTTCTCAAATGTGTCATGTAAAATTATGATATAAGTCAAAGTTCCATAATATCTCCTAAGTGCTCACTGAATAATGCTCCCTGGGAGAAGTTCTAACTGATCATATGCTCACCGCGAGTAGTGCTCATTGAACAGTGCTCACTGAACAATACTCACGGTGAGAAGTGTTCACTGAACAATGTTCACTGTGAGAAGTGCTCACTAAGCAATGCTCAATGTGAGTTCTGCTCACTGAACAATGCTCAATGTCAGAAATGCTCACTGAACAGTGGTTACCGTGAGTAATGCTCACTGAACAATGCTCACCGTGAGAAGTGATCACTGAATAATGCTTACCGTGACAAGTCATCACTGAACAATGCTCACCATCAGTTGCTCTCACTGAACAATGTTAACCATCAGTAGTGTTCACTGAACAATTATTACAATGAGAAGTGCTCACTGAGCAATGCTCACCATAAGGAGTGTTCACTGAACAATGTTTACCATGAGCAGTGATCACAGAACAATGCTCACCGTGAGAAGTGATCACTGAACAATGCTTACCGTGACAAGTCATCACTGAACAATGCTCACCATCAGTAGCTCTCACTGAACAATGTTAACCATCAGTAGTTTACACTGAACAATTATTACTATGAGTAGTGCTCACTGGACAATGCTCACCATAAGGAGTGTTCACTGAACAATGTTTACCATGAGCAGTGATCACTGAACAATGCTCACGATGGGAAGTGCTCACTGAAAAATGATTACCATGAGAAGTGCTCACTTAAAAGTACTCGCTGTGAGTAAGTAAATGCTAACTGAACAACGGTCACTTTAAGAAGTGCTCACTGTGAGAAGTGCTCACTGAACAACGCTTACTTTAAAAGTGCTCACTGAACAACGCTTACTTTGAGAAGTGCTCACTGAACAACGCACACTTTAAGAAGTGCTCACTGAACAACGCATACTTTGAAAAGTTCTCACTGAACAACGCTCACTGTGAGAAGTGCTCACTGAATAACACTTACTGTGAGAAGTGCTCACTGAACAACACTCACTGTGAGAAGTGCTCACTGAACAACGCTCACTGTGAGAAGTGCTCACTGAACAACACTCACTGTGAGAAGTGCTCACTGAACAACGCTAACTGTGAGAAGTGCTCACTGAACAACACTCACTGTGAGAAGTGCTCACTGAACAAGACTCACTGTGAGAAGTGCTCATTGAACAACACTTACTGTGAGAAGTGCTCACTGAACAACACTCACTGTGAGAAGTGCTCACTGAACAACACTTACTACGAGAAGTGCTCACTGAACAACGCTCACTGTAAAAAGTGCTCACTGAGCAACACTTACTGTGAGAAGTGCTCACTGAATAACACTTACTGTGAGAAGTGCTCACTGAACAACACTCACTGTGAGAAGTGCTCACTGAACAACGCTCACTGTAAGAAGTGCTCACTGAACAACACTTACTGTGAGAAGTGCTCACTGCACAATGTGAGTAATGTTCATTGAACAATGCTCACGATAAAAAGTGTTCAATGAACAGTACTCATTGTGAGTAGTAATCACTGAACAATTCATTGCTCACTTAGTGAACAATGCTCACTTAGCAAAACTCATAAAAGTAAAGATGGCAAAGGGGGGGGGTACTTCGTTAAATAGAACTCATTTCATATTTATAAAAATAGTTTTTGAAAAATATGGGACAGTTTTGCGACCGTGCGACCACAGACACGCATCACAAAGGAAACTCCCGATTTCCAACGAAATCGGGAAACAATTGCTAACTTAAGTAACCTGTCAAGCCTCCCCGATGGGGATTTGCAAACTGGTTAATAAGTTAACTTTCATATATGTAACTTAGAAACTTTAACTACAGTATATATAGCAGAATTTTGTAACATTTCAAACAGTAAATAAATTTCAAGATATCAACAGATTGAAGTTAACATTAACTTATATTTTTATTTTTATCTGGAATTGCGCCATGTAAATTTTTTAAATATGAAAGAAAAAAGTGTTTTGATACAGTCATAGCGTTTTCGTTGTGCCTGTACGTATCGTGTACGTTTTAGCTAGCAAATAACACTTTACATCGTATACAAATGACAATATACATGTTTCATCGAACCAATTCAAAAGTTCAAAGAATGTGAAAGAAACGTGTCAATTGAATGCTTTTGTTAGGTCAGAATAAAATCTTAGGGACTGAATGGAACACTCTTCAATGATTATCTGGTATGTTTAGTTTAACAGCGATACAAGTTGGTCTTGTTAAAGAAGAAAGCTACCAGAGACCCAAGATGGATGTGGTTTTCCTTTCGAACCTCATATTTAGTCTCGCTATTGACTTAAATATACCCAGTCTTATAGTGTAACATTGTCCGTTATTCATGTTTTCCGAAGTCACGATTGACAGTTACATGTACCACGTCGTCAGTCTGTTTCTTCGTACGTCTGTGAGCATAACTCAAATCAATGTCAGGCATTTATTTTCAGGTCTTCTGGTGACGGAAAGAGCACGCGAGGTACCGGCTGCAGGTATTTTATGCTTTAATCTGCTACTTAGTATATCATGAACATAATTATGTGTTTATACTCATTGGAAAGATCGATGAGCGCTGAAGTATTTTATAGAATATGAAATATATGATACTAAAATTTATTATGACACATACGTTATCGACTGTACTTAATTCTGAAAGTCGTAAACTTTGTCTGAGTATTATTTTACGTTAGTTTCAAACATATTGTGACAAAGGGAGCAAGATTATACACTATTTCTTTTTCTTGTAACGTAGTCATTTCCCTTAGACCAAAGCGCCTTAAACACTCAACTCTTGTATAACCATTATTACGAATGGGCCCTCTCTACTCGATCAACAGCTCCGAATTAGTCCAAATAATGCGATTGATAAAATATTGAAAAAAAAATGTAAAAATATTTAATGAAATATATTTGAACTAAAATATACTACAGACCTTACAACGTAAGCATATGCCTTTTTAAAAAAGATAAGTAAGTTAAACAAATATGTCATATTACCGACAGCTTTTAATTCACACTGTTACGCCTGGGCAATATTGCGATGACATAGTAAATTATATTGTACAGTTTTGTTACGTATAGGTTATAGGACTATGTTACAGAAATAAACAAATCTTCGTGCATCGCCAGTAATTATAGCACGAGACGGTTGAGGACGTACCAGAGACCCTGCCTGACTACAGGGCGTATTGGACTTTTGAACATTCATATGGACATTAAGTCAATGCAGAGATAATTGTGAACACATTCAAGAAAAAGAAGAGTCTAGCGTTTGGTCTTACGTTTTCAGGACATGCAAGACCATGTAGGCTTAGAATATGATTTAATTTTTTTTAATAAACACCGTGATAGCTTTTAACGTTTTGGATATTTATATCCCTTATGATTAATAACAATTCACAAAACGAAGAATGGTCCCACTTATAGTTACTAGTAGGGGGAGCGAGCGTCAAGAGAGTTTGTATTAGGGTCATGGTTTTCCAAATTAGTTTTCACATCACACAGACTGGGAGAGAGAACTTTTCAAAGATTGACAGTTTTGCAATTTTATTTCATATCAATTTTTGTTTCGTCTGCAATGAATACATAGGTTCTTGGAACCGCCTCTGAATCATTCAGAAATTGATAAAACACAGCAAGAGCTTTCGGGGGCCTCCGGCCTCCTGGACCCTTAGCCAGGGCTTTGCCCTTGACCCAGCGGAATTATGGGTCGATTGTGGTGCGTAGAAAAAAGTCTGCAACACTACATATTCCCCGCATGATTTTCAATGCTATTCATTATGAAAATAGTCGGACTGCCTGATATCGGGACGAAAACGTTGACCAGACAGACAAACTACCCGTGCAACTCATGCACTGACCAGTGTAAATGACCGAGAGGGATACACAACTTACCTGTGTAAAGTTTCAAGCTTTTATTTATAAAATTGAGCGATACATGGACAATTTACACATGCACAGTTTCTTTTTTCCGCTAGTATATATTTTTATGCTAATATAATTTGACTTGTAAATGTTTATTTCATTAATGTAATTTCTTTAAAGAACACGGACGCAGTTAGGCGAAAATATGAAGTTTAACAGTTCAACAATATTTGTGATACTTGTCTTATGTTATTTTGTACACGGAGAGAGGCTTAAAAGACAAACGCAGACTAATGCGACAGTAAATGTTGGGAATGGTAAGTACATATTCTATAAGTATCTAATTATCAAATAAATTCCCTATCTGTTTAGATTTAATAAATAATATACCGGTAATATTTTTCTATTTCATATACATGTACATGTAAGAGTTCTTACAACGTTATCGAGCGAGCCGACGTGGCGCAGTGGTGGCGTATTCGCCTCAGGATCGAAGGGGGGTTCGATCCCTACCATAGCCATGTTGGTAGTGTCCTTAGGCAAGACACAAGTAATTCCACAGTGCCTCTCTCTTCGATGTTGACTCCATCTGGAATGAGTCTCGAGAGCGATTAATCTAAGTTGTAAGAACTTGTTTCGCAATCGAGAATAAGAAAATAAGTATATATTTATCGAGCGCTCTTCCCTCACAATATATGTTTATTCGTTTATTTACTTTGATTCTATAACATGTTGCTGTCATATTGACATTTTATTGTTTGCAATATACAATGTAATCACAAAACGGACAGCGAAACATAAAACAATAATGTTCATCTAAATAAAGTGGATTTGGTCTTTGCAATATATAGTGACCATGTGTTTCTTGCAATATTATACAATTATGGACTCGTGAGGCATTAAAAATGATGCGATATTCACCAAAAGATGGTAATATTGACCGAGGCGAATGCCGAGGTCAATATTAATCTATTCTGGTGAATACCAAATCATATTCAATGTTACATGAGTCCATAACTGGTTTACTAAATGTGTAATGCTTATTTCATGCCCCAAAAAGCAAGTTTTGGATATTTTATTCTTGCATATCGGATCGACATTTCCGGTGATTTTGCCCATGCCGACAAAACCGGTCTGGCACCCCTCCTATGCCAGACGACTCTCTTGAAATACATATGACGTAACGTTATGAACAATGTGACGTCAATTTCCCAAACACAACGTCGGAAAATCGTTTGTTTTTCATGATAATTCATCATTTTGATAAGTCTGCATTTAGAAATCTACTTTAAGGTATGCAAGAAAATGTTTCCATCATGAGACACTTGGCTCAGATGGAAATATCCGTCACCTCGGGTAACTGTTTTACGGGAACTCGGAAGCCTCGTTCCCGCCAAAACAGTTACCCTCGGTGACGGATATTTCGATCTGAATCTCGTGCTCATGACAGAAACTATTATTGATACAGTGTTTAAAATTTCGCGGGACGACGTCCGTCCGTGTTCATGAGTCATTTTAGTGACGTCGCCAGCGTTTGGTTCATACAACAACATATAACAGTACATGCCTTCTTACTTAACCCTTTTTCAGCTGCTCTGTCATAAAATGTAAAATAAATAATTATGATAAAGTGCAAAAAATGTACATGACTTTTACTTAGATGACTTTTTTACAAATTTGCATAATATCAACAAAAACAGACAGAAACTGCTTGCATAATTATAGTTTTGATTAATTTCTTTGTATATGGTCGTTAAAGTGACATTATGCGCATTTATTTCAAGTAAAATTATGGTGTACAAAAGAGTCTAGCTCCAATCTCGTCAAGCGGAAGTTCAGGGATGTCTATCGCACTTCAGATTACATGTCCTAACTGTGGTTCCAAGTTTATAAGCACTCTTGACGGATTAAGAGAGCTCCAAACAGATCACCGAATCGTACAACTCATGGACTTTGTAGGTCAAACGGATAAACACGTTGTCACGTTTTGTCCGAAATAATAGCTTTTAACCCAATACACCAAACTCTTCACGCTACCGAGTATGAAATAATAACTTTCCAAATATTGATTTTCTTAAGTCAATTTAAGAAAAGGACAACTGCATGCAGGAGTTGCTTCCCTTCCACTGCCGAAATCTCTACAAACATCATTTTATGAGTCCGATTTTTTTTATATCTAAAGCACCAACTTCAAATACTAATGCGGCATAATCATTAATTTAACACATTTAAATGAACAGCAACCAAAAATTGCTTTTATAAAACTGTCACCAAAATACACTATGTGCAGTAAGATGCGCATAATGTCACTTTAAGTTATCATTTACAGCAAACAAAAACTAATTTGATATTAGCGAATAGGTTTGTCTGCTCACAAATCGCGAAGTTGTTGTCATGCGAAAATTTTATAATTCACAGTACCAAACTTTCTCAAATGTGTCATGTAAAATTATGATATAAGTCAAAGTTCCATAATATCTCCTAAGTGCTCACTGAATAATGCTCCCTGGGAGAAGTTCTAACTGATCATATGCTCACCGCGAGTAGTGCTCATTGAACAGTGCTCACTGAACAATACTCACGGTGAGAAGTGTTCACTGAACAATGTTCACTGTGAGAAGTGCTCACTAAGCAATGCTCAATGTGAGTACTGCTCACTGAACAATGCTCAATGTCAGAAATGCTCACTGAACAGTGGTTACCGTGAGTAATGCTCACTGAACAATGCTCACCGTGAGAAGTGATCACTGAATAATGCTTACCGTGACAAGTCATCACTGAACAATGCTCACCATCAGTTGCTCTCACTGAACAATGTTAACCATCAGTAGTGTTCACTGAACAATTATTACAATGAGAAGTGCTCACTGAGCAATGCTCACCATAAGGAGTGTTCACTGAACAATGTTTACCATGAGCAGTGATCACAGAACAATGCTCACCGTGAGAAGTGATCACTGAACAATGCTTACCGTGACAAGTCATCACTGAACAATGCTCACCATCAGTAGCTCTCACTGAACAATGTTAACCATCAGTAGTTTACACTGAACAATTATTACTATGAGTAGTGCTCACTGGACAATGCTCACCATAAGGAGTGTTCACTGAACAATGTTTACCATGAGCAGTGATCACTGAACAATGCTCACGATGGGAAGTGCTCACTGAAAAATGATTACCATGAGAAGTGCTCACTTAAAAGTACTCGCTGTGAGTAAGTAAATGCTAACTGAACAACGGTCACTTTAAGAAGTGCTCACTGTGAGAAGTGCTCACTGAACAACGCTTACTTTAAAAGTGCTCACTGAACAACGCTTACTTTGAGAAGTGCTCACTGAACAACGCACACTTTAAGAAGTGCTCACTGAACAACGCATACTTTGAAAAGTTCTCACTGAACAACGCTCACTGTGAGAAGTGCTCACTGAATAACACTTACTGTGAGAAGTGCTCACTGAACAACACTCACTGTGAGAAGTGCTCACTGAACAACGCTCACTGTGAGAAGTGCTCACTGAACAACACTCACTGTGAGAAGTGCTCACTGAACAACGCTAACTGTGAGAAGTGCTCACTGAACAACACTCACTGTGAGAAGTGCTCACTGAACAAGACTCACTGTGAGAAGTGCTCATTGAACAACACTTACTGTGAGAAGTGCTCACTGAACAACACTCACTGTGAGAAGTGCTCACTGAACAACACTTACTACGAGAAGTGCTCACTGAACAACGCTCACTGTAAAAAGTGCTCACTGAGCAACACTTACTGTGAGAAGTGCTCACTGAATAACACTTACTGTGAGAAGTGCTCACTGAACAACACTCACTGTGAGAAGTGCTCACTGAACAACGCTCACTGTAAGAAGTGCTCACTGAACAACACTTACTGTGAGAAGTGCTCACTGCACAATGTGAGTAATGTTCATTGAACAATGCTCACGATAAAAAGTGTTCAATGAACAGTACTCATTGTGAGTAGTAATCACTGAACAATTCATTGCTCACTTAGTGAACAATGCTCACTTAGCAAAACTCATAAAAGTAAAGATGGCAAAGGGGGGGGGTACTTCGTTAAATAGAACTCATTTCATATTTATAAAAATAGTTTTTGAAAAATATGGGACAGTTTTGCGACCGTGCGACCACAGACACGCATCACAAAGGAAACTCCCGATTTCCAACGAAATCGGGAAACAATTGCTAACTTAAGTAACCTGTCAAGCCTCCCCGATGGGGATTTGCAAACTGGTTAATAAGTTAACTTTCATATATGTAACTTAGAAACTTTAACTACAGTATATATAGCAGAATTTTGTAACATTTCAAACAGTAAATAAATTTCAAGATATCAACAGATTGAAGTTAACATTAACTTATATTTTTATTTTTATCTGGAATTGCGCCATGTAAATTTTTTAAATATGAAAGAAAAAAGTGTTTTGATACAGTCATAGCGTTTTCGTTGTGCCTGTACGTATCGTGTACGTTTTAGCTAGCAAATAACACTTTACATCGTATACAAATGACAATATACATGTTTCATCGAACCAATTCAAAAGTTCAAAGAATGTGAAAGAAACGTGTCAATTGAATGCTTTTGTTAGGTCAGAATAAAATCTTAGGGACTGAATGGAACACTCTTCAATGATTATCTGGTATGTTTAGTTTAACAGCGATACAAGTTGGTCTTGTTAAAGAAGAAAGCTACCAGAGACCCAAGATGGATGTGGTTTTCCTTTCGAACCTCATATTTAGTCTCGCTATTGACTTAAATATACCCAGTCTTATAGTGTAACATTGTCCGTTATTCATGTTTTCCGAAGTCACGATTGACAGTTACATGTACCACGTCGTCAGTCTGTTTCTTCGTACGTCTGTGAGCATAACTCAAATCAATGTCAGGCATTTATTTTCAGGTCTTCTGGTGACGGAAAGAGCACGCGAGGTACCGGCTGCAGGTATTTTATGCTTTAATCTGCTACTTAGTATATCATGAACATAATTATGTGTTTATACTCATTGGAAAGATCGATGAGCGCTGAAGTATTTTATAGAATATGAAATATATGATACTAAAATTTATTATGACACATACGTTATCGACTGTACTTAATTCTGAAAGTCGTAAACTTTGTCTGAGTATTATTTTACGTTAGTTTCAAACATATTGTGACAAAGGGAGCAAGATTATACACTATTTCTTTTTCTTGTAACGTAGTCATTTCCCTTAGACCAAAGCGCCTTAAACACTCAACTCTTGTATAACCATTATTACGAATGGGCCCTCTCTACTCGATCAACAGCTCCGAATTAGTCCAAATAATGCGATTGATAAAATATTGAAAAAAAAATGTAAAAATATTTAATGAAATATATTTGAACTAAAATATACTACAGACCTTACAACGTAAGCATATGCCTTTTTAAAAAAGATAAGTAAGTTAAACAAATATGTCATATTACCGACAGCTTTTAATTCACACTGTTACGCCTGGGCAATATTGCGATGACATAGTAAATTATATTGTACAGTTTTGTTACGTATAGGTTATAGGACTATGTTACAGAAATAAACAAATCTTCGTGCATCGCCAGTAATTATAGCACGAGACGGTTGAGGACGTACCAGAGACCCTGCCTGACTACAGGGCGTATTGGACTTTTGAACATTCATATGGACATTAAGTCAATGCAGAGATAATTGTGAACACATTCAAGAAAAAGAAGAGTCTAGCGTTTGGTCTTACGTTTTCAGGACATGCAAGACCATGTAGGCTTAGAATATGATTTAATTTTTTTTAATAAACACCGTGATAGCTTTTAACGTTTTGGATATTTATATCCCTTATGATTAATAACAATTCACAAAACGAAGAATGGTCCCACTTATAGTTACTAGTAGGGGGAGCGAGCGTCAAGAGAGTTTGTATTAGGGTCATGGTTTTCCAAATTAGTTTTCACATCACACAGACTGGGAGAGAGAACTTTTCAAAGATTGACAGTTTTGCAATTTTATTTCATATCAATTTTTGTTTCGTCTGCAATGAATACATAGGTTCTTGGAACCGCCTCTGAATCATTCAGAAATTGATAAAACACAGCAAGAGCTTTCGGGGGCCTCCGGCCTCCTGGACCCTTAGCCAGGGCTTTGCCCTTGACCCAGCGGAATTATGGGTCGATTGTGGTGCGTAGAAAAAAGTCTGCAACACTACATATTCCCCGCATGATTTTCAATGCTATTCATTATGAAAATAGTCGGACTGCCTGATATCGGGACGAAAACGTTGACCAGACAGACAAACTACCCGTGCAACTCATGCACTGACCAGTGTAAATGACCGAGAGGGATACACAACTTACCTGTGTAAAGTTTCAAGCTTTTATTTATAAAATTGAGCGATACATGGACAATTTACACATGCACAGTTTCTTTTTTCCGCTAGTATATATTTTTATGCTAATATAATTTGACTTGTAAATGTTTATTTCATTAATGTAATTTCTTTAAAGAACACGGACGCAGTTAGGCGAAAATATGAAGTTTAACAGTTCAACAATATTTGTGATACTTGTCTTATGTTATTTTGTACACGGAGAGAGGCTTAAAAGACAAACGCAGACTAATGCGACAGTAAATGTTGGGAATGGTAAGTACATATTCTATAAGTATCTAATTATCAAATAAATTCCCTATCTGTTTAGATTTAATAAATAATATACCGGTAATATTTTTCTATTTCATATACATGTACATGTAAGAGTTCTTACAACGTTATCGAGCGAGCCGACGTGGCGCAGTGGTGGCGTATTCGCCTCAGGATCGAAGGGGGGTTCGATCCCTACCATAGCCATGTTGGTAGTGTCCTTAGGCAAGACACAAGTAATTCCACAGTGCCTCTCTCTTCGATGTTGACTCCATCTGGAATGAGTCTCGAGAGCGATTAATCTAAGTTGTAAGAACTTGTTTCGCAATCGAGAATAAGAAAATAAGTATATATTTATCGAGCGCTCTTCCCTCACAATATATGTTTATTCGTTTATTTACTTTGATTCTATAACATGTTGCTGTCATATTGACATTTTATTGTTTGCAATATACAATGTAATCACAAAACGGACAGCGAAACATAAAACAATAATGTTCATCTAAATAAAGTGGATTTGGTCTTTGCAATATATAGTGACCATGTGTTTCTTGCAATATTATACAATTATGGACTCGTGAGGCATTAAAAATGATGCGATATTCACCAAAAGATGGTAATATTGACCGAGGCGAATGCCGAGGTCAATATTAATCTATTCTGGTGAATACCAAATCATATTCAATGTTACATGAGTCCATAACTGGTTTACTAAATGTGTAATGCTTATTTCATGCCCCAAAAAGCAAGTTTTGGATATTTTATTCTTGCATATCGGATCGACATTTCCGGTGATTTTGCCCATGCCGACAAAACCGGTCTGGCACCCCTCCTATGCCAGACGACTCTCTTGAAATACATATGACGTAACGTTATGAACAATGTGACGTCAATTTCCCAAACACAACGTCGGAAAATCGTTTGTTTTTCATGATAATTCATCATTTTGATAAGTCTGCATTTAGAAATCTACTTTAAGGTATGCAAGAAAATGTTTCCATCATGAGACACTTGGCTCAGATGGAAATATCCGTCACCTCGGGTAACTGTTTTACGGGAACTCGGAAGCCTCGTTCCCGCCAAAACAGTTACCCTCGGTGACGGATATTTCGATCTGAATCTCGTGCTCATGACAGAAACTATTATTGATACAGTGTTTAAAATTTCGCGGGACGACGTCCGTCCGTGTTCATGAGTCATTTTAGTGACGTCGCCAGCGTTTGGTTCATACAACAACATATAACAGTACATGCCTTCTTACTTAACCCTTTTTCAGCTGCTCTGTCATAAAATGTAAAATAAATAATTATGATAAAGTGCAAAAAATGTACATGACTTTTACTTAGATGACTTTTTTACAAATTTGCATAATATCAACAAAAACAGACAGAAACTGCTTGCATAATTATAGTTTTGATTAATTTCTTTGTATATGGTCGTTAAAGTGACATTATGCGCATTTATTTCAAGTAAAATTATGGTGTACAAAAGAGTCTAGCTCCAATCTCGTCAAGCGGAAGTTCAGGGATGTCTATCGCACTTCAGATTACATGTCCTAACTGTGGTTCCAAGTTTATAAGCACTCTTGACGGATTAAGAGAGCTCCAAACAGATCACCGAATCGTACAACTCATGGACTTTGTAGGTCAAACGGATAAACACGTTGTCACGTTTTGTCCGAAATAATAGCTTTTAACCCAATACACCAAACTCTTCACGCTACCGAGTATGAAATAATAACTTTCCAAATATTGATTTTCTTAAGTCAATTTAAGAAAAGGACAACTGCATGCAGGAGTTGCTTCCCTTCCACTGCCGAAATCTCTACAAACATCATTTTATGAGTCCGATTTTTTTTATATCTAAAGCACCAACTTCAAATACTAATGCGGCATAATCATTAATTTAACACATTTAAATGAACAGCAACCAAAAATTGCTTTTATAAAACTGTCACCAAAATACACTATGTGCAGTAAGATGCGCATAATGTCACTTTAAGTTATCATTTACAGCAAACAAAAACTAATTTGATATTAGCGAATAGGTTTGTCTGCTCACAAATCGCGAAGTTGTTGTCATGCGAAAATTTTATAATTCACAGTACCAAACTTTCTCAAATGTGTCATGTAAAATTATGATATAAGTCAAAGTTCCATAATATCTCCTAAGTGCTCACTGAATAATGCTCCCTGGGAGAAGTTCTAACTGATCATATGCTCACCGCGAGTAGTGCTCATTGAACAGTGCTCACTGAACAATACTCACGGTGAGAAGTGTTCACTGAACAATGTTCACTGTGAGAAGTGCTCACTAAGCAATGCTCAATGTGAGTACTGCTCACTGAACAATGCTCAATGTCAGAAATGCTCACTGAACAGTGGTTACCGTGAGTAATGCTCACTGAACAATGCTCACCGTGAGAAGTGATCACTGAATAATGCTTACCGTGACAAGTCATCACTGAACAATGCTCACCATCAGTTGCTCTCACTGAACAATGTTAACCATCAGTAGTGTTCACTGAACAATTATTACAATGAGAAGTGCTCACTGAGCAATGCTCACCATAAGGAGTGTTCACTGAACAATGTTTACCATGAGCAGTGATCACAGAACAATGCTCACCGTGAGAAGTGATCACTGAACAATGCTTACCGTGACAAGTCATCACTGAACAATGCTCACCATCAGTAGCTCTCACTGAACAATGTTAACCATCAGTAGTTTACACTGAACAATTATTACTATGAGTAGTGCTCACTGGACAATGCTCACCATAAGGAGTGTTCACTGAACAATGTTTACCATGAGCAGTGATCACTGAACAATGCTCACGATGGGAAGTGCTCACTGAAAAATGATTACCATGAGAAGTGCTCACTTAAAAGTACTCGCTGTGAGTAAGTAAATGCTAACTGAACAACGGTCACTTTAAGAAGTGCTCACTGTGAGAAGTGCTCACTGAACAACGCTTACTTTAAAAGTGCTCACTGAACAACGCTTACTTTGAGAAGTGCTCACTGAACAACGCACACTTTAAGAAGTGCTCACTGAACAACGCATACTTTGAAAAGTTCTCACTGAACAACGCTCACTGTGAGAAGTGCTCACTGAATAACACTTACTGTGAGAAGTGCTCACTGAACAACACTCACTGTGAGAAGTGCTCACTGAACAACGCTCACTGTGAGAAGTGCTCACTGAACAACACTCACTGTGAGAAGTGCTCACTGAACAACGCTAACTGTGAGAAGTGCTCACTGAACAACACTCACTGTGAGAAGTGCTCACTGAACAAGACTCACTGTGAGAAGTGCTCATTGAACAACACTTACTGTGAGAAGTGCTCACTGAACAACACTCACTGTGAGAAGTGCTCACTGAACAACACTTACTACGAGAAGTGCTCACTGAACAACGCTCACTGTAAAAAGTGCTCACTGAGCAACACTTACTGTGAGAAGTGCTCACTGAATAACACTTACTGTGAGAAGTGCTCACTGAACAACACTCACTGTGAGAAGTGCTCACTGAACAACGCTCACTGTAAGAAGTGCTCACTGAACAACACTTACTGTGAGAAGTGCTCACTGCACAATGTGAGTAATGTTCATTGAACAATGCTCACGATAAAAAGTGTTCAATGAACAGTACTCATTGTGAGTAGTAATCACTGAACAATTCATTGCTCACTTAGTGAACAATGCTCACTTAGCAAAACTCATAAAAGTAAAGATGGCAAAGGGGGGGGTACTTCGTTAAATAGAACTCATTTCATATTTATAAAAATAGTTTTTGAAAAATATGGGACAGTTTTGCGACCGTGCGACCACAGACACGCATCACAAAGGAAACTCCCGATTTCCAACGAAATCGGGAAACAATTGCTAACTTAAGTAACCTGTCAAGCCTCCCCGATGGGGATTTGCAAACTGGTTAATAAGTTAACTTTCATATATGTAACTTAGAAACTTTAACTACAGTATATATAGCAGAATTTTGTAACATTTCAAACAGTAAATAAATTTCAAGATATCAACAGATTGAAGTTAACATTAACTTATATTTTTATTTTTATCTGGAATTGCGCCATGTAAATTTTTTAAATATGAAAGAAAAAAGTGTTTTGATACAGTCATAGCGTTTTCGTTGTGCCTGTACGTATCGTGTACGTTTTAGCTAGCAAATAACACTTTACATCGTATACAAATGACAATATACATGTTTCATCGAACCAATTCAAAAGTTCAAAGAATGTGAAAGAAACGTGTCAATTGAATGCTTTTGTTAGGTCAGAATAAAATCTTAGGGACTGAATGGAACACTCTTCAATGATTATCTGGTATGTTTAGTTTAACAGCGATACAAGTTGGTCTTGTTAAAGAAGAAAGCTACCAGAGACCCAAGATGGATGTGGTTTTCCTTTCGAACCTCATATTTAGTCTCGCTATTGACTTAAATATACCCAGTCTTATAGTGTAACATTGTCCGTTATTCATGTTTTCCGAAGTCACGATTGACAGTTACATGTACCACGTCGTCAGTCTGTTTCTTCGTACGTCTGTGAGCATAACTCAAATCAATGTCAGGCATTTATTTTCAGGTCTTCTGGTGACGGAAAGAGCACGCGAGGTACCGGCTGCAGGTATTTTATGCTTTAATCTGCTACTTAGTATATCATGAACATAATTATGTGTTTATACTCATTGGAAAGATCGATGAGCGCTGAAGTATTTTATAGAATATGAAATATATGATACTAAAATTTATTATGACACATACGTTATCGACTGTACTTAATTCTGAAAGTCGTAAACTTTGTCTGAGTATTATTTTACGTTAGTTTCAAACATATTGTGACAAAGGGAGCAAGATTATACACTATTTCTTTTTCTTGTAACGTAGTCATTTCCCTTAGACCAAAGCGCCTTAAACACTCAACTCTTGTATAACCATTATTACGAATGGGCCCTCTCTACTCGATCAACAGCTCCGAATTAGTCCAAATAATGCGATTGATAAAATATTGAAAAAAAATGTAAAAATATTTAATGAAATATATTTGAACTAAAATATACTACAGACCTTACAACGTAAGCATATGCCTTTTAAAAAAAGATAAGTAAGTTAAACAAATATGTCATATTACCGACAGCTTTTAATTCACACTGTTACGCCTGGGCAATATTGCGATGACATAGTAAATTATATTGTACAGTTTTGTTACGTATAGGTTATAGGACTATGTTACAGAAATAAACAAATCTTCGTGCATCGCCAGTAATTATAGCACGAGACGGTTGAGGACGTACCAGAGACCCTGCCTGACTACAGGGCGTATTGGACTTTTGAACATTCATATGGACATTAAGTCAATGCAGAGATAATTGTGAACACATTCAAGAAAAAGAAGAGTCTAGCGTTTGGTCTTACGTTTTCAGGACATGCAAGACCATGTAGGCTTAGAATATGATTTAATTTTTTTTAATAAACACCGTGATAGCTTTTAACGTTTTGGATATTTATATCCCTTATGATTAATAACAATTCACAAAACGAAGAATGGTCCCACTTATAGTTACTAGTAGGGGGAGCGAGCGTCAAGAGAGTTTGTATTAGGGTCATGGTTTTCCAAATTAGTTTTCACATCACACAGACTGGGAGAGAGAACTTTTCAAAGATTGACAGTTTTGCAATTTTATTTCATATCAATTTTTGTTTCGTCTGCAATGAATACATAGGTTCTTGGAACCGCCTCTGAATCATTCAGAAATTGATAAAACACAGCAAGAGCTTTCGGGGGCCTCCGGCCTCCTGGACCCTTAGCCAGGGCTTTGCCCTTGACCCAGCGGAATTATGGGTCGATTGTGGTGCGTAGAAAAAAGTCTGCAACACTACATATTCCCCGCATGATTTTCAATGCTATTCATTATGAAAATAGTCGGACTGCCTGATATCGGGACGAAAACGTTGACCAGACAGACAAACTACCCGTGCAACTCATGCACTGACCAGTGTAAATGACCGAGAGGGATACACAACTTACCTGTGTAAAGTTTCAAGCTTTTATTTATAAAATTGAGCGATACATGGACAATTTACACATGCACAGTTTCTTTTTTCCGCTAGTATATATTTTTATGCTAATATAATTTGACTTGTAAATGTTTATTTCATTAATGTAATTTCTTTAAAGAACACGGACGCAGTTAGGCGAAAATATGAAGTTTAACAGTTCAACAATATTTGTGATACTTGTCTTATGTTATTTTGTACACGGAGAGAGGCTTAAAAGACAAACGCAGACTAATGCGACAGTAAATGTTGGGAATGGTAAGTACATATTCTATAAGTATCTAATTATCAAATAAATTCCCTATCTGTTTAGATTTAATAAATAATATACCGGTAATATTTTTCTATTTCATATACATGTACATGTAAGAGTTCTTACAACGTTATCGAGCGAGCCGACGTGGCGCAGTGGTGGCGTATTCGCCTCAGGATCGAAGGGGGGTTCGATCCCTACCATAGCCATGTTGGTAGTGTCCTTAGGCAAGACACAAGTAATTCCACAGTGC
>JAFMSR010000694.1:0-44547 GCA_022818135.1 Saxidomus purpurata | reverse complement strand
CAGATATTTAGTTTTCGCGAGTAACGTGTAACAATTGAGGTAAGTTAAAATCCGATATTTAATCTTATGCACACTATCTTGTGTTTCTTTTTGTGTTTTTGGATACTTCGATGACTATCTTAGTCCACTGTATACCCGAGCTGTAAATGATGTCGGTTAATATGTTCAATTACCAAAAACAAGATCGCCTGCTCACTTGAAAAGTTCGACCGTTGGTAATGTTTACCGTTTTATTTCGCAAATGTGCTTAGATTTGAATAATCTGAATCGAGCAATTCATTTGGGCAAGTACCAGACATAAGTGTCCAAGATCTTGTCCACAAACGTTATTTCGGGGCCAAAATATTGATACATATATAACTAAAGTTAGTGTACTGGGTATTGTTTATTTTGATTTCTGGTGTACCGGAGTATTGATACTAACGTGTACTGAGTATTGGGCAATAAAAGTGAGTAATATAAATATTCTGCTGCTTTTTAAAGCGTTTTATTAGCTCAACACAACACGAAGTGCCCAAGGTTGGTAATTGTGATCTTATGGTGTCCGTCATCTTTATGTCTTTCTGTCGTCTGCGTGTCGCCTGTGCACATTTTACCTTGTGTATGCAAATGAGACTGCATTTTTCACTGAAGCTTCGGGAAACTTGATCAGAATGACTGCCTTTATGTAATCTACGTCGATTCGAATATGGGTCATCTTGTTTCAAAACCTTGGTCGTGGAATCAAATCATAGACAAAACTTTATTATGTAATACATGTCTCATCTTTCATTCGATCTCAATGAACTTGGTTATTATGATTGCTAGTATGAACTTTAGGTCGAGTTCTAATATGAGTCAAGTTGGGTCAAAAATTAGGTCACTGGATCAAATCAATGAAAACCCTTGTGCATACAATAGATGTTTCATTTTTCATTGAATCTTCATGATCCTTAGTCGGAATTATGTACAGTCATGGTGAACTCTAGATTGAGTATGCATATGGGTCATCTGTGGTCCAAAACTAGGTCAGTGGGTAAACTCATAGAAAAAACCTCGTTATTGCAATATTCTATGCTAGTTGATATACCTTTTTTTAATTTATTTTAAAATGTTTTAGATCAAACCAATTTAAGGTACAGTATGACATCTTGCATATCCAAAATCAATTCTATTTCTACAAAATAATTTGAATTTACACATCCCGGAAAACTAAATATTTACATCACGGACAAGCAAGTGTTTAAACTTGCTTATTATATCTTCACGTTGATTGCCCTTGTATACATCGAACAAAGCCAAAGCGTGCGATGTCTTAGGGAAGGATGGTCCATATCATCGGAAATCTGACGTAATTGTTTATATAATAGTAGGGATTAACGGACCTTTTTTTCACAGCATCGTGTAATTCATTTTTAGCTCGACTATTCGAAGAATAAGGAGACTATTGCACTCGCCCCAGCGTCGGCGTCGGCGTCGGCGTCGGCGTCGGCGTCGGCGTCTGCGTTGGTTAAAGTTTTTCATAAAGTCAAATATCTTGAATACTATCAAAGGTATTGACTTGAAACTCAAACTATATGTTTACCATCAACATCTTCACCTGAGGAAACAATCCCCATAACTCTGTTTTGATTTTTGACAGATTTATGCCCCTTTTTAACTTAGAAATTTTGGTTAAAGTTTTTTATAAAGTCAAATATCTTGAATACTATCAAAGGTATTGACTTGAAACTCAAAGTATGTGTCTACCATCAACATCTTCACCTGAGGAAACAATCCCCATAACTCTGTTTTGATTTTTGACAGATTTATGCCCCTTTTTAACGTAGAATTTTTGGTTAAAGTTTTTTATAAATTCAAATATCTTGAATACTATCAAAGGTATTGACTTGAAACTCAAAGTATGTGTCTACCATCAACATCTACACCTGAGGAAACAATTCCCATAACTCTGTTTTGATTTTTGACAGATTGATGCCCCTTTTTAACTTAGAATTTTTGGTTAAAGTTTTTTTTTAAATTCAAATATCTTGAATACTATCAAAGGTATTGACTTGAAACTCAAAGTATGTGTCTACCATCAACATATACACCTGAGGAAACAATTCCCATAACTCTGTTTTGATTTTTGACAGATTTATGCCCCTTTTTAACTTAGAAGTTTTGGTATTTTTTTTTTGTAAATTCAAATATCTTGAATACTATATAAGGTATTGACTTGAAATTCAAAGTATGTGTCTACCATCAACATTATACACCTGAGGAAACAATTCCCATAACTCTGTTTTGATTTGACAGATTTATGCCCCTTTTTAACTTAGAAGTTTTGGTATTTTTTTTTTTTTGCAAATTCACATATCTTGAATACTATATAAGGTATTGACTTGAAACTCAAAATATATGTTTACCATCAACATCTACACCTGAGAAAACAATCCCCATAACTCTGTTTTGATTTTTGATAGATTTGTGTCCCTTTTTAATTTTGAATGTTTTGTTAAAGATAGAATACTATCGAACGTATTTACTGTCAACATCTTCACCAATGTTTTTGATTTTTGACATATTTATGCCCTTTTTAACTTAGAATTTTGTCACAGTTTTTCCAGACTAAAATGGAAATACTCAAAATGGCTTTCTTTTGAAATGTCATAGAATAATTATGCAGCATGAAGCGGTCATGTTTTTTTAATTCTATACATATCAATTTTGAAAAGTTACAAAATTATTCATGATCAAATATACAAGGTCATGTATTTCTTTGAAATTATCCCCCCCCCCCCATCCTCCCTCAAGTTGGCTTGCAGAATCCAGAGTAAGGCCTTGAATGCAATGTACATTTACAAAGGTCTTTGAACAAGTTTCATATCTTTGACCTTAATTCTTATAGACAATTACACAATACTCCTGTTCTTAGACAAAAACCCCATTTTACCAACAAGCTTTCGAATAGTCGAGCGTGCTGTCATGTGACAGCTCTTGTTATCGATAGGTATTAACATTTCGATAAAAACGAATGTTGCAGTAATGCTTTTATGATAATTCGTAAAAAAATGTTTTTTTATTGTGTTACTATACAACACTCACAAGCACGCACACTCACAATCACGCACGCACGCACGCACGCACGCACACACAATGGAATTTTGGCAGAGAGTTCCGCTATTTTGCATTAACTAGAACAAAACACTGCATTTTTTCTTACAGCTTATACGTATTTTAGACAAATGTTTAGTAGTTGTAGATAACATTCAAAGTCACTTAATTCAACTCCGAGTCATTGAATGGTTAGTGCAGTACTGCACAGCATATCTTTTACACGCGATATTGTTGATTATTTGGTGAAAATTAAAAAATATAAATATAATTGTATATGTGTGTCTAATGTGTCTCTAATACTCAAAACGCCAGACAAAACACTTTATAATACACTTTTATAGTATAAATTATCAACGTTTAATATGACTTTTGCAAAACATCACACTTCCTAATTTCATACCTTCAACTGATAACAAATAAATACATTTCTAGTTCAAATTTTTTAATTTTTCACTCATTTCTTGATGCAATACTCAGTACAGTGATTCGCTCACTCCGTCAATAAACAACTCAGTACAGTAATTAAAATGTTTCGAGAACCGTACCTCCGCTATACTTACGTCTTAAATGATGAAATTTTAACCATTAATATGTTGTCGTTAGGCAAATGATATGCCGTAGTCAGATTATTAATATGTAAATGATTTATCAAATGAAACGGCATACTTTGCCAACGGTCGAGATTTTTCGAGTGAGCACACTATTTGTTTTGGACATTTTCAACATTTCAACATATATATGTTGCACAACGAGCATACATTCGGCTTGGACAGTCATTAAAGTATCTGAAAACACACAAAAAGACACAATATGATATGCATCAGAGTGAAAATCGGGTTTCAACTTACCCCAGTTGTTATACGTTACTCGCGAAAACTAATTATCTGTGCTCACTTTTGCCCCAATATCCGGTGGTCGTTCATCCGCAGTGTTTCCAGTCATTGTCCTGGTGATTAGTTTGGACATTTATTAGTTATATGTTTGTTTTTGTAATCACCAGGGGTGTGTATTTGCGTGGGTTATAATGGTATATTGCCTCAGACACTAGTTTTTCCTCAGTAGGTATTAATTATCTTACTCAGGCACTAGAACCGCTGAAAAGTAAAACATGTGTTAAATTTATATATTTCTTTGTATTGACTCATACCTATCTAATCTACTGAGCTTCCGTCACATGCCATGTTGTACAGATGTATTTGTTGTAAACATATAGTACTTTTATGTGATTATGGATTAATAAAGTATACTAAGCTACTAAAAAGGAAGTTTACAGGACACCCCTGATTTACAGAGAGCGAGTTTGGGGTTTCTTAGTGTGGAAATATTTGTTTTACGTCACTAAGATACGATACTAGCTTGTCTATTCTATTCTACTCTACGAAATAACATATTTACATTCTATAATAGACTTGCCGTATCTGCCCCTATGTAAATATAGCGTTGTGTGATTAGTATGCTGTGTGCTGTATATATGGTCATAGAGCTCAGGGTTGGCACCATGCATTCCGCGCACCTTGCTCCTGCAGAGTCCAAGTACCGTTTTTCCCCCAGTTGCGAGTTACGCATTATTTAATTCAGAATGGGAGTCCCAAATAAAGGGTAAGATACGGTTTTTAGTCGATCCACACTTGCGCAGTCCGTGTAGTACATCATACTTCCCCTTGGTCTTTTGGTTCGACCGTGTGGGTGTGTAGGTTCGAGTATTTGCCGGGCGGCATGAACCCTTTCTGATAGTCGCCTCTGGCGTTTGTTTTGTCAGTGTGTGTGTTTTTTCTGGTGTTTTGCCGAGCAGTCCATATTGTAATCAGTCGTAATCTATATTTTTTCCTTGTATCCTATATTTGTGATAAATTCGAATACGGCCAGGCGAATATCTTGTGCTATTTCTTTTGGTGGGTCTAACAGTGTTTTTTCCGTGATGGTTATTAATTCTAATTTCAGAAGTTTTGTTTCAAAAATTTTCCTTTCTTCCGAATATAGTGGGCAGTGGAACATTAGATGGCCAAAATTTTCTATTTCGTTACAGTTTTGACAGTTTTTGTCTGTTATGTATCGGTCCCCTTTAAGATAGCTACTTTTTAGTTTAAGTCTAGTGTACATTGTGTCTATTTTTCTATCATGGTGGTACCTTTGTAAAAAGCTAGGCGGTTTGATGTTAATCTCTATGTTATGAGTGGAGCAGTAAGTTTCCCATTGCTGTAGATATTTTTGTTTTACTTTATCTTTTATGATGCTGTAGACTTCCGGTACGCTGAGCTTAATAGGAATTTCTGTACCGGAAGTGCTGCCGTATTTTGCTTTGTCGTCTGCTAATTCATTTCCGTTAATGCCAACATGACTCGGTACCAACATTAACTGAATTTCGTCCCCTCTATGCTTTATGTTTGTAACGGACTTTAAAATACTGTAGATCATTTCTTGCCTATGAGACTGACCTGATTTTATTGCTAATAAAGAACTCAGACTGTCGCTAATAATGACTGCTTTTGGAATATAGTTTTCTTCACAATATGCTATAGCGTAGTCTATTGCTGCTAATTCACATGTGAATATTGAAACTTGATGGTGAAGTTTCAGACTTTTGTTATGTAAGATTGTTCCGTCGTCTCCTATAACTACTATGCCCGCCCCTGCTATTTGTTTTGAAGGGTCCTTACTTCCATCTGTATAAATTTGGATGAAGTCTCTAAAGTGCCGAATAATGTTTAAATTAGCAATAATTTTGTTTTTTTCCCCGTGTTCTGATTTGTTAATTTTTCCTACTAAATCTAAATTAATCTCGGGCATTTCAATATTGATTAATTGTTCATAGCACGGTTCTTGAATTTGGGTTTCGCCTAGGCCGTATTCTGTGATAAGAGTTCTGATGTGTTGTGTGTAAGGTTTCTTTAAATTTTTGTTACTTTTGATTTTGTAAAAATATGCTGGGTGGTCGCATATATCTCATTGATAGGTAAGTTTGGGCCCAGTCTGGAGCTTCTGGCCCAATATTTTAGTGCTTGAAGTTCTCTCTGTAAAGGTAGTGGGATCATAGCTGTTTCGGTATGTAATGGGAGAGTAGAGGTATGCCTCGGACATCCTATTATGGTTTTTAGTGCCCTATTTTGTATTCTTTGAACCTTTTTTAGTTGTAATTCTTTTGCGGAGGCGTATACTATGCTGCCATAATTGATTTTGCTAAGGATGAGGGCCTTGTAAATGTTTAGAAGGCATTTTTTGTCTGTACCCCAAGATTTTCCCTTTACTGCTCTTATGATATTGAGATCTTTAAGACATCTTTTTGTCATATATTCTATATGCATTTTCCAAGAAAGTGTTTTGTCAAAATACATTCCCGGGAATTTTGCGTGTTCATTGTATGTGAGGTTCGTACCACATAACGTTAATTTCGGAAAGTTGGTGGCTCTTTCCGGAGGTTTTACGGACTGTCTATGTATTAATAAAACTTGAGTTTTAGCTGGGTTAATTATGAAGCCTCATGATTTGCTCCATTTTTCTATTGTATTCAAAACAGTTTGAGCTTTTTTAACTGCATGTACCGGACTATATGAGGTTAGCCATGTGGTTGAATCATCTACAAATTGAGATATTTTAGCATTTATAGTTGGTTTTTCTCTGTTTAATCCATTAATTTGTGTTTCAAAGGTATTCATCATGAGGCTGAAAATTATGGGAGATAATACCGCTCCCTGGGGGCACCCATTTACTGTTTCCACTACCTCTGAGAGAGCTCCATTGTATTTTACCTTAATCTGTCTGTTTTGTAGAAAGCACCTTAACCATTTTATCATGCGTCCTTGTATACCAGAGTTATGGAGTTGCAAGAGTGCTCCTTCGTTCCACATTTTATCAAAAGCATTACTAAGGTCTAAAAATATAGCTATGAGATATTTATGTTCTGCCTGTGCTATTTTGCCATCTGACTCTAATCGTGTGATATTGTCGTCACTTGAATGATGTGTTCTGCATCCTGATTGATATTTAGACATTATATTGTTTTTTTCCAAATATGCGCACAGTCTGGGTTTTATCATTTTTTGCATTAATTTTGTAAACGTTGATGTTAAAGAAATTGGTCTGTACGAGGCAGGTTCATTTTTGTCTTTATTAGGTTTTAGTAATGGAATGATAACTGCATGATTCCAGCTTTCTGGTGTGGTGCCCTCTACCCATGATTGATTAAATATTTGTAATAATGTATTTCTACTTTCCTGTGGTAATTTTTTAAGTATTTTGTAATGTATCAGATCTTCTCCCGGTGCACCGTCCTTGCAGTTCGACAAAGCTTTATTAAATTCGAATATAGTAAATTCTTGGTTGTATTCTTGGGAGTTGTCATTATTCCTATTATAATAATAATAATTGTTTTGTTTGATAAAAATTCTCTAGTGTATTCGTTATTACTACTGGCTTCAGCATACTGTTGGACTAATGCGTTAGCTTTTTCTTTTGGCTCAGTGATAATTTGCTGGCCTATTTTAAAGACTGGATTGCTTTTTGGTACGCTGCCTTTTACTTTGTTTACAAAATTCCAAACTTCTTTAGATGAGGTATTGCTTGTTATAGTTGAGCAGAAATTGCGCCAACTGTCTTGCTTCGCTTTTTTTACTACTCTTACTGCTCTTGCTCGGGCCATTTTGAATAGTATGAGAGTTATGGGAGTTTTTTCCCTTTTATGAATTTTACGCCTAATTTCTCTACTTCGTATGGCTTCGTGGCATTCCTGTGTCCACCATACTTTTTTGACTCTAGTTTTTACAATTTTTGGTTTGGATTTTGGAATTGTTTTTTCTAAAATACTATTGAGTATATCTAAAAATTCTTTGAAATTTTGTTCAACTGTTTGTTCTTTAATCTTATAATTCAATTCTGTAATGCATAAATGGTGAAATTCCATCCACTGGGCAGTGGATGCCTTGTCTATGAGCCATTTTTCATTTATTACTGCATTTTCAAACCTTATTGGTGTTTCTATTATTGTTATTACAGGAAGATGGTCACTATTGAAGCTATTGTCGACTTCAAGGAACGTTGCCCTATGGTGCAGACCTGAGGAGACTATAGACCGATCCAGGGCTGAGTCTGTCTGGTTTGCCTGCTCGGCGAGACGGGTGCATTGGCCATCATTGATGCAATTGAGATCTGACTCATTCATGAAGTCTATCAGATCCTCTGCCCCAGCATCGCGCCTAAAATCATTTTCGGGGTTCCAAAGTGGATGTTTTAAGTTAAAGTCTCCTACTATTACATTAGACTGTCCTAAGTTTTTTGAAGATATTCCTAAAGACATTTATGTTGTTGTTTTCTTTACTGTTTGTGTAATAATTATAAATCGATACGTTACTATCTTTGCCAATGATCTCTATTGCAATGTTTTGATTAACAGTATTATAGTCCGTTTGTTTTGTTAAGTATGAACGTCCGTTGCGGACATATATACATAATCCCCCTGAGGTGGGGGTTTCTTTGTTGTAAAACATAACTGGTTTTTGATAATCCTTGAATTTGAAAGGATTATGTTTTTCTGCCAAATGAGTTTCTTGTAAACAAATAACATCTATAGGTTCTGTTTGGTCTATGAGAAAGTTTTTTTAATTCAATTCATTACATTGACTATATGATTCAGATCTCATACCCCGAATATTCCATGATATGATGCTGAGGCAGGGCCTGACGGACTCAGTATTTACCTCAGCTGTTTTGTGATCCATTAAAGAATTATTCGGAGTTGTTTTTGGTTAATTATTAATTAATCTATGGTCTGCATATGTTTAGCGGACAGTGAATTGCCATTTGTCCATTTGGGCCTGGGTACATGATATGGGGGTGTGGGTGATTTGAATTTGTGATATCCCTTAAGTTTGGTATTGTGTGTGGCTCCCCTCGGAATCTGTAATACATTGGGCCAGTATGTTGTCTTGTACGGAACCCATAATTCCCTCCCCAATTTGGTTCTCTTTTAATTTGTCTGTGAGGTGGGTGTAGGGGATAAGTACACCGTTCTTGTTTTATGTTAATTATTTCTTTCGTATTGAGTGTTCTTTTGGGTGTTGGGGGTTTTGGAGTATCTACTTTTGGTGTTTCTTGGGGTTTCTTAGCAGTTGGGGTGGGGGTGACAACGGGTGTAGGAGATTTATCTTGAGGGGTGTGCTTTAGTTCGGCACATTTTGATTCGTACTCTTTTTTGATTTTACTATTTGCTTCGTTTTTTTTTTGAACATAACTTCTATAGACGGGGCAGGTTTTGCTGGAGCCCCAGTGATTTCCTGAACAATTGTTACATTTTAATTCTCTAGCATTGCACAGTCCTATTTCGGGATTACCGGTGCATTTCGGGCATTTAATCTTATTTCTGCATTGTCTTGTTTTGTGCCCGGGAGCCTGACACTTTCTACATCTAATGTATCCTAGCGTTGTTGGTCTTACTAGTAAATTTGTCCCTTTCAGTCTTAATGGCATTTCTTTGCATGTGAAAGTTATTATTAATTCATTGGTAATTTCCCTTTTTCCCTTGTTAATAAATTCTTTTTGCCTTATTGTTGCAATGTTTTTGTTGTTTTTTATAAGCGTATGCCTTAATTGTTCGGTGCTCTGGTTTTTTGGCACCTCTAAAACTTCCATGCTGAATTTTGCTATTTTTGAGGTAGGGGGTTTTTTGTTTTCTATTTTGATTTCATGTCTTCCGAACCTGAAATCTGTGATTTTCGTTTCAAAATCTTTTTTTACTTGGAGAAATAAAGCCCCCTTATTGTTTTCCAATTTCCTTATGACATTACCGCCGAATTGATATTTTAATTTTTTTTCTATATTTGATAATTTCTGTGTGCTTAATCCCCCTTGAACCCCCTTTATGACCATATCTACCCATTTTTCTTTAATGATTTCTTTTTGTTCAATGGTCTGTTGTTTTGTAGAAGGGGGTGATGGGGTGGGGGTTGTTTTTAGATTTTTCGTTTTGGTAGCGATTTTTCCCCTCCCTCTTCTAAAATCTGAAATTTGTTCTTTAATTGGATGGGAGAAGAAATTTTGTTATTTTTCCTTTCATTTTGAGGGGTGTCTAATATTTCTATTGGGGTAGATGTATTGCCCTCATTGTTGATATTGATTTGAATTGGGCTATTTAAGATTATTTGGGATGTTATTGCCCCCCCCGCTTTACTGAGACTGTTATCTTTTTGAATTTTTGGTGATCCTAATAATACTGGGGATGGTTGTGACCCCCCTTCTGTCCTGGTAATTTGTTTTTTAGGGGTGTCCTGTTTTTTTTGTTTTTTTTAACTAATACATATTCATTCTCTAGTCTACTCACTACTCTAAAATATACATCTTCATCTACTTTTGTGAAATTGCAGAGAGAATTTTTCGATAAATTTATCTCCCTGTCTTGATCTGGCGTATCTGGGGTTTGCCCTACTTGATAATCAAGATTTTCAGTCTTTGTGACTGCTGACACCCTGTTGTTTGTCTCTGTTTGTGTAACACCTACTCTACTTGAATTATTGACAGTTTGCGTACTAAGTGGCACTGAATTTGTTTCAGTTTGAGTGCAATTTTTGACACTTGTGGTTCGAGTTTCTTTGTTTACTTGATAATCAAGGTTTTCAGTCTGTGTGTCTGCTGACACCCTATTGTTTGTCTCTATTTGTGTAACACCTACTCTACTTGAATTATTGACAGTTTGCGTACTAAATGACACTGATTTTGTTTCCGTTTGAGTGCACTTATTGACACTTGTGGTTTGAGTGTCTTTGTTTATAGTGCTCTTATTGTCACTGGCACTTGTCGACATCTTCCTAGCACTAACTATTTCCTCTACTCTATCTTGCATTGTTTTTGTTGAGGCATTCCCTACTCTACTCATTGATATTTCTTCGAGTGTCAGGTTTAGCTCACGCCATGAAAATCTCTCTGAGATCATGTGTGACCTGTTACCTGCTAAGTCGTTGACTAGCCTGATCGTTCTACTCTGTTGTGCCCTACGGGCTACTGTACTTATTCTTTTTTTTTTTGCTCTGACTGCTTTAACTGCAGATACCTTTGCCTTTGACGCCAATTGTTTTATGCCAATCATTATTCTTTTTGATTTATTCTTTAAAAAATGTCGAAAAAGTCAGAAAACACTTAGATATTATGTATATGAATTTTGAAAGAGTTCGTTTACTTAATAAACAAATAATATTTGCCGAAAGATGACGTCACGTTATGATCGACCTGTCCTGAATTTTGAGCACTTTTTTGTTATACTTTCTTAATTGTTTTCCCTTATATACCATTGAATTACCTTGGACCCCACTATACCTTTTTTCTCTTTTCCCACTGAAAATAAATACTTGCGTTTCAGCTCTCTTTTTAGTTATTTACTAGTTGAATTAATAGTTTATACACTACGCTTACTTACTGGGTCTTGATTCTAATAATCAAGACTCTTTTCCTAACTTAGCTTCTAAATTCTGTTTTGAAGAATAATAGTCGGTTTACCTAAGTATTCCGGCTATCTTTCACCTAATTTTCAACAACTATTGTCCCAGCCAAATGCTTTCCTAGTTTAACTTTCTTACCCCACTTTTGTTTTTTCTTTACCCTTGTCTTTCCCGCTCGTAACTTATCCTATTCTTTATCCTTAATCCTGATCGCGTATCCCTCCTAGTGGCACTTAACTTAAGTAAAACAAATTTAACACTTAAACACTTTAACTTTTTAGCTTATGAAATTTTTTATCTTGAATATTTTCTAAGTACGAAAATTTTTCGGACTTAATTGATCTGAGTGACAATATCTGAGTACATATTTTTACATGTTGACAGATCAACAGTCAGGTGAGAAGTGAGTAAGATGACGCATGCCCCTGACTGACTGACTGAATGAGGTTGTTTACCCTCGGTACTTGGCTATTGCCATATGACCGAGCGTGACTTACAAATAATTATATTTCATTACATATGTTAAATGGTAAGTGTACCATTTGCCACGTGTGGAGGTGCTTATTTATTTCCCATAAAGCTCCTAGCTTGTTGTAATCAACCCGCTTGGTAGTTTATGGGACCTAGAGACGAATGCAAATCATTCGTGCAGCTTAAAAAGAAACTTATGGTTTTAAAAACATATTTTTGGACGTATAAAATTTATTAAAATTCTTAATATTTGAATAACTTTTTTATTTTCCATGGAACTATATAAGTGTGACCACTCATTTTTTTTGTCTATTTATGTACTGTTCGAAAAAGTAATTAATTTATACATAGGTTAACTGGTTTGGCTTCTGGAGCTGGGGTGCGAAAATGGTGACCCATATTGAGTTTAGAGAATTGCTCGATTCTCATTGGTCGAAGCGGAGCAAGTGCCCGCTGCGTCATTGGACAGATTTTAGACTGTAGAACGTTTTGACAAGTAGGTCAATCTGTTTTCGCACTCCAGCTCCATTAGTCATTTTAGTGTGTAGGCATGCGAGCCAGGTTTCTAAAACAATGAAGTTATATAAAATTATACTATTTATTCGACGTAGTCGTATACTTTTGATTTGAACTTCCGTTGGTATGGACGCGTTGCTAACCAACTTCGTTATAATGTGACCAATCAGAATCTGCAAATTATTGGCTACCGTTTCGGTACCGGAATAAGCAGTGTACTGCCCGGGAGCCTTCTGAAACACAAAATGTGTATATTTTTTTATATTATAGTTATTTATAATAAATCATGTTGCAAAAAAAGAAAAAACAGAACACGTTATGTCAAGGTTTCTGGACAGTACGAAGATCAACTTTTGTATTCAACGAGGTGTTGTTCGTGGCCGGACATATAGCGTCATTGATTATTGGCTAGCGTTTCGGTACCGGAATAAGCAGTGTACTGCCCGGGAGCCTTGTGAAACACAAACTGTGTTTATTACGTCACCTACGTCGACCATCTTTTTTTTAAAGATATTACTTGTTTTAAGATTATCAATATAACTTAAAAAACAAAAATTTAAGATTTTTCCTAAATTTAAAATAATTTACACAGGGTATCTATATGCCTGATATGAGGTCTAGGATATAACTCATATCTGCTAGATTCAATTTTAGTTGAATACTTAATGACATTGTACCCGTTATCCGCTGTTTGAAATCGTGGTACCTACTATGAGGTGAGACCCCCTTTGTTAATATATATGAGAGGGGCTCACCTTAGTATGGGCTCAGGATAGCTGGTGCTCCACTGTTACAAGAGCCCATACTAATGCAGTCAGCTGCATGGTAAATTTGTACATATATACAGAGCTATTTACATATATAGTTACAATTTATATGATTAATTGTGGAGACTTGTCATGGTAGGTACCATAGCGTTTATGCCCTCCCTAAAACTTTTACTGTTATGTGTACCCTGTGTTATACATTATCAATGTCAATAAAAATAACAATTTATATACCCTGGATATATAATAAGATGAAGGGTTAAAAGGGAAGACTTCCGTTAACGGCTCCTTTCTAGGACCACTATAAAACAATGAACTATTAAAACTATAGGCAATGTGATATATATGTACGTAAAAAAAATATCCAGGGTATAGATAGCATATTCAGGGGCGTAGCTTGAAAGAAATGAAAGTGTAGGCACATACTTTCTAGCGGGGTTCGGGGGCATGCTCCCCCTAATTTTTTTTAGTCCCATATCGCCACAGCTGCATTCTGGCGTATCATGGGTATATTTTGGAGGAAAATAAAGAGAAAAAGTTTGTGAATTTTGCCACACTGAAAATCAGTTATCTTAAAACTTATTCGCTAAAAATCAAAGCACTATATAATCGAAAATAAAAAATTAGATTAAAAACGTTTCGAACTTTATTTAGAATACATAAAAAAGTCAATTGCCTTGCACATTTTTCATTTCCGCAGGTGTTGTTTTTTTTGGTGAGATGTGGAGGGGTATGGGGGAAATGTGCCATTGCTGATGAGTTGTTAGCTATTGGTGAGAAAGAATAGTCAGAAAAGGGAGCGATGATAACTAATCTGCATAAGCAATGAATGTCAGGTCACGAAAGGCAATCCATGAAGGTGTGAAAATGCACCTAGTGATGATTATCCTATCTTCATATTCAGCTATAAAGATATGGGTTGCTGAATTCAATCAACAACCACCACTGAAAATGATCCACGATCAGGTTGTTTTAAAGATGCCACTAACGAAAATCAATTTGATGATGTACATCGTATGGTCGTATGGTAATGAATTATAGAATGACAAATTGCTAATACTACAGGAGTGAGTTTAGACTGGCATCATTCGTTAGAGTCATTATGCATGTCTTTTCGGGACATTTTACAACATCTTCACAATTTTTCCTTGACCTTATATGAGCTTTGATTGAGACAAATTGTTGATATACAAATGTTTTATTCTTAAAAGAAAAAAAAGTCTTCAAGAGAAAAATGACATCTCAATCTCAAAATACTTTTATAAGTCTAGAATGAGTTTTGATTCCCTCCAGTTCATTTTGTCTGATGTTTTTCACATGAGCAAACGTTTGACAAGATAGGTTCTGTAAATGTTAATGCCAGACAAACAATTGAGTAGGCTGAATATTTCCAAAGAGCTTTTGAGACGTTTTCAGCAAAACCCAGAGAATGACTCGGGAGAATTGTGACGCAGGATTGAAATGGGTCTAACGTTCAAAGTGGAAACATCAAGGTCAACCACCGAAGAAATTCTTTTTGTTGTGAGATCAGTATTTCGGGATTACAAGGTGTTATCAAGGTGGATTATCTTCAGAATGGTCAAACCATCACTGGACAGTTTTATGCTAATAACGAGAAAAACGGTGAAAAAAATCAGAGCCTAAATCCTTTTGCTACCGCACAATGCACACACCTGGCAAGGTGCAGTAGCTAAAGCTGCTGAGTGCGATTTTGACTCCCCGTATTCAACTGATCTAATACCATCAGATTTTCACCTCTTTCCCAAACTTTTTGCCATTTTGACAGTGATAACGATGTCATTTGTTGTGTTGAAGCCTTTAAGGCAGCCTGGGAAAAGAAATTATATCGAGATTGAACTAAGGGTGATTTTATTGTAAAATGAATAGTAGTTTGAATATGTTTTGTATATCATGTTAGGTCTTGGACAGTTTTGATGTAGCCTCACTATGTGAATGATAAATACAAGGATACAAACCTTGTTTGTTTGTAGACGCTTTCCTGCTTGTTCTCGGCGCATTCCACCGAAATCGCAACCTGGCATTTTCGTTACTGAACATCATCAAAATCAGTGTCATTTCAAACATTAAAATTGGTACAACAGACAATCCGAGTTTCTTCAAAAGCAGGGGACCATGAATGGTCGTATCTAGTATTAACAGATTACTACATTAACGAACTAGTTCTTAAAACTTTTGGTTTAGTCATTATAGTGTATTTAGTTAGTTACATTAACGAAATATTTCGCTATTGCACAGGTCCAAAATTGGTCAGATCCACACACCCCCTACCCCATTCCTTTTTATTGCATATTTAGCATTTTTATATTTTTCATTTTTTGAGAAAAAGTGTAGGCACGTGCCTACAGTGCCTATAGGAAGATACGCCTCTGATATTAAAAAGACTGTAATATATATCTAGTTATTTATGTACACGTTGGCTTCTCCGGCGCGTTATATACTTTAAAAGCGAGGACGGAATTTGAGCAAACTATCATCGAACCCATGTGAACTGTGTAGAGAGGCTACCACAGGTCTTTCCGGGTTCTAGCGTGAGTTTGGGTGCATGTCCTGGACTTCTTGTTTATTGAAAGAGGAATTAAATATCAGATTATATGCTCACTTTCCCGTCGACTATGTGAATGTCTGTTCTGTCCAGAGAGTCAACTCGTCTCTCTGACAACAGAATCAACTTCCCAGATACGGCGAAGTACCAGAAAGATGAGCTGTAAACCTTTAATACAGATGACTAAAAATAGTGTACACAAATCCCACCCGGCGAGCGAGGCTATCCTCATTCACCATAGAGAGTGTGTAGCTTACTTTCATGATAGACAAATAAAAAAAGTATAATGTGGAGTGCCGGTCTGTGTTTGTTATGTGTACAAAGCTATTAGCAAAAAAAAAAAATCACATTCCTAAGATGTCACGTGACGATAATATTTACTCTATCGTATTACTAAAGGTGTGTACTCTATTTTTGTTACTACTGATAGAGAATCGGGAAAAGAAAAAATATTAAAGGTATGAGCTCGAATTACAAAAAGAGAAAAAATGAAGTTTTCCCTGTTTTACAAACGATGTAGAACTTAGAAAGTAAGTATTTATGTAGATATGATCCCCAGCACCGATTTAGGTCCAACCACAGCTAAATATCACTTATTCCTTTCAAAATACAGAGGAAGTTGCTTTAATTTTATTAATAAAAAGTCGCTCTGTGTTTTGATTGTCATTTTTAGACAAGGAAGTTTTTATGTAATATTTTTCTTTTTTTGAATCATTCAGCCATTTGTCTTCACATATGTCTAATTGGAAAATTTTTAAAGATCTTATTTAAATTTATTTAGAGGGTGTCAAAAAATGATGAAAATTGGTTATTTTGGGAATAGCGAAAATCGTTGTAAAAATTTTTTTAGAGTACTTTTCCCTCAATATTTATTACTTTTTAATAACTTTATATATATAAGTATAGTTACCGATGCCAAAACTCCTACATGTAAGTATTAAAAAATTTTTAATTAATTTTTTAAAATTTTTGGACCTTTTGAAAAAGCTGGAAATGGTGTTACTCGTTTCATTGATATCTCTGTTATCGAACTGGTCAGTTAGATTTCATCACGTAGTCTTATACTAGATATATCAAATTAATAAATCATAATAGTTATTTCCATCTAAACATAAAAAATTTAAAGTTTGAGAGGTTACAAATTGCTGTATTTATACGGATTTAGTTATATTTATAGTATGTCACGTGGTATAAAACGTCACTATGCTCAGTACTCTGCTTCCTTTGTTTAACTAGTAGAGTTTCTACACGCGTGTGTAGTAGATGTTACATTGAAAAAATATATGGATTGATTAATTTGGAGTTAATAATAATCAAAAAGTAGAGTATTCTGCAGGAATCTTGTGTATCAATGATAAAAAGTATACTTGAATATTTATAAAACAGTTAGAAACAACAATTTATTGAGGATGCAAAAAACAACACTTAGATGTGTAGTGATGTATATGAACAATTATTAAGTATTAAAAGCACTGAAATCTGAGAAATGAAAGTCATATGAAAGAAGTTATTTGAAGTACAATTTACAAGCTCATGTCTTAAGGTGTTATTTGCCCAAATTCTATTATACTAAAAAAGGAAAGGATGGTAGCCAGTATGAAAAAGTAAATTGAAATACATTAATTGTACAGTGTTTGTTGGTTAAATAAGTAAATATGAAAAGTGTACTGTGATACTTCCTATGTAACACCAGTTGTGCTATTATGTAGCGAAGATGTTCTTTAAGGGGCAGATGAAAAATTGCAAACCACAAGGATTAAGTGTATGCAGTGCTGTTTTGCCATAGTCTTTTTATGTGGTGAGTAAAATTTCTATCAATGTTTACATCAAATTTTTAGTAAAAAAAAAAAAATTTACATGTCTTTCAGATGGTGATTAATAGATTTGCTGTTGTCAAATTACAGCAATAGCTATATAAAATTATATCTTACTAAAATGTTTGAGCATGTTATAACTAGAGGATATAGTGTTGTTCAGATATGTTGTAGTTAACTGGAAGTTTTGGTTTTCCTATTGAAAAATTTCTGAAAGCAATTGAAGAGACAAAGTATTTAATTAATAAAATACTACAAGTGGTATTTACTTCATATATGAGTATTTTTATCAAAAAACTGCTGAGATTGATATGAAATACAAAAATCCTTGTATATACATTCCATTTAAACAAGGTATAAGTAATAGTGATACAAATTTTAAGCAGAAGCAGAAAGCTGATACAACCAAATGGAAAAATACAGTTTTCATGTCTTAAGGCTGATATTTTTAATGTCAAGTTAATTAATATATCTTCAAATAGTACTCTTTAAGTATGTGATATGCTATGCCAAATGGGAAAATGGTGATACCCGGCTTGGTTAAATTGCCCTCTGGGCCTTTTGTTTGACATGTGTTACCATAGCAACATCTTTTTATTTATTCTTTACATCTGAATTTGTGGTGAATTTATTCATTATTAATCTTCAAAGGGCATTAATTGTAACCAAGGATTGCGCATTTCTACAAATTAAATTTTTAAGGCATGCTCTGTGTTATCAGACTGAAAATTGTATTTTTTATAAAAGTTTATATCAACACTGAATTTGTTATTATCCCATCAAAACTGGGAATTTTGACTTCAAATTTTTTATTGTTGCTCTAGAATTGCAGTTCAACCAGAAATTAATACAAAGTCAGTTTTGCCAGTATGCAAATATGCAGCGAGTATATATAAAATGAAGAAAAAATGTGCTTTTTTGATATTTGTTGCTATGGCAACCGTTTTCGATTGAATTTATTAATTTGATGTCTGAATTAAAGGCTATTTTATCAATTAACCATAGGTGATGTTAAATATGTACAACTGAGAATGTTATTGATAAAATGTATTTGTAAATAAGATTTACAATGCATGCACTATGGTACAAGATAATTGATTTCAGAATGTGAAAAAGTTTCTTTTTTGTAACTGTTAGTAACAACACCGAATGTGTCATTCTTCCATCAAAACTGGGAATTTTGACTTCAAATTTTTGATTGTTACTCTAGAATTACAGGCCAACCAGAAATTAGTATTAAGTTTGCCAGTATGAAAATGTGTAGTGTATATGTATAAAATAGAGAAAATCTGCTTTTTTGCCGTTTGTTACCATGGCAACCATTTTTGATTGATTTTTGATGTCTGATTTTAGGGTTATTTTATCAATTAACGTAAACTGATGTTAAATGTGAACAATTTAGAATGTTCTGGATCAAAAATAATTGTAAATAAGATTTACAATGCATGCACTGTGACACAAGATAATTGATTTTAGAACGCGAAAGTTGTCTCTTTTGTAATTGTTAGTAGCAATACTGAAAGTGTCACTATTCAATCAAAACTGGGAATTTTGACTTAAAATTTGAAATTGTTGCTCTAGAATTACAGGTCAACTAGAAAATAATATAAACCCAGTTTTCCCAGTATGAAAATTGTAGTGAGTATGTATAAGATAAAGAAAATCTGATATTTTGGCGATTTGTTACCATGACAACTATTTTCGAATGATTCCTCAAATCTTATTATGTTTGATAGCACTTAGTAATATTCGATGATATTAATTGTAAACAAATTTCAATGTTAAGAATAATACTGTTTTCTTATTTTCACTTGCAACACACGAATTATTGAATGAATAAATAACATTCTGACAGTGAAAACTTTCTTTTTCATTTTTGTTACCTACAAGACTTACAAGTGCCGTAATTCCATCAAAAATTGGAATTTCGCCTTCAAATTTTGGAATCTAACTCTCGAAAGGCATACCCACCAGAAAATGATAATAACTTATTTTCGGCCAAGTACCGCATTTGGACCAAAAATCCCATAGCTTGTCACATTTTCTCTAAAATCAATAGGGAAAGAACTGTTAAGCTGAATGTGTTTGGTTTTAATATTATGATGGAAAGCTTGAACTGTAATAACGAAACACCAACAACCGCAACAGTTGAGGAATTAATTCCCTTCACGAATAATTTTGAATATTCCTATTATCCCATGAATACATATCTGAAAACTGTGTATCAATTAATCTGCTACGATACGTTCAATGATAAACATAATGGACTTTTATTGTCAAGATAGTTTGCTGCAAGCTATTTCCGCAGTACGTTTAAATGTATATTCTTCGAGTTGATATAAGCTATAAAACAAATCATTACATAGTGATTAGCCCACGAAGGGCTATAAAATAGAAGCATAAAATAACCAAAAAGGTCAACGGTTATGGAACGGTATAACTGAACATGAGCGCAAACGAACAACAAACGGAACCGAACTGGACCGCAAAATGGTAAAAATTACCGTTGGCAGTACTGTACTATAATAATAATAATAATAATAATAATAATAATAATGGTGAGGTTACGATGTATCCAGCGCATCTTAAATTGTTGTTAGTTCTTGATTTCATACTGTAACGTACATGTAACTTATGTACATTCGACCTAATCTGGGTGTAGGTGATAATTATAATTTCATATTGACTGTTTAATTTTTAATTGTTTCAGAACAATGGCAACTGGTGACCTGGAAGCATCTGTGTTTTCGGACCATATAAAGGAAGAGATCCAAAATGCAGCCAAACGTGGTGCCTCTAGTCTATAGGATTATTTAAAAAAACATGATACATGGAAACAATTACCTTTAAATATTGGTATAACTGGTGAATCAGGAGTTGGAAAGTCGAGTTATATCAATGCCATTCGTGGTCTAACGGCTGATGAACTAGGTGCAGCACATGTGGATGTCGTTGAAGCCACAATGACGGTAAAAATGTACAAGCACCCTTATAATCCAAGTTGCGTTTTTTCGGATCTTCCTGGAGTTGGAACCCCGAATTTTCCAAGAGATACCTACCTTGATGACGTAGGATTGATCGCTTTGACGTTTTCCTCATTTTATCGGCTGGAAGATTTAGAGAAGATGATTTATGGCTTGCACAAGAGATCAGAAAAAGTAAGAAAAATTTCACTTCGTTAGAACTCAGATGAACATCGAGATAGACAAGGACAAGACAAGCCACCCAAGAACACACGATGAGAACGCTGTCGTTGAAAAGGTTAGAAAAAATTGCGCAGACAATCTTGCAGGGAAAGAATTTGCAGTTGCGCGTGTTTTTTTAATTGACAGCTATGCTCCAAAAAAATTAGATTTCGACAGCCTAATGGTGCAACTTATCAAAGACACCCCGGCGCGTAAGAAAGAGGCTATGGCATTATCTATGTCAGTACCATCAGATGGAGTTATAGAAAAAAAAGTTGAAGTACTCCGTAATCGCAACTATGAGATAGCTTTAGTATCAGCAGCTACAGGAGCAGTTCCGATTCCAGGTGTAGGTGCAGCTGTGGACGTTGCAGTATTGGCAAAAGAAGTTGAGTTCTACAAAATGCAGTTTGGACTTGACTCTAATACAATGCACGAGAATGCAATGCTACTGAAGACAGATCCAACGAGGTTGAACAAATCCCTTGGTCTATCTTTGCTATCAGCAACATCAAAAGATTTTACTTCGGCAGTAACGGCCTCACGTGCTAGTGAAGTAATTGAAAGTACATTGCCTATCGCCATTCCCGTCATTGGTAGTGTCATATCTGCAGGAATATCGTACGGAACAAGCGTTGCCACTTTAAGAAGTCTGCTAAACCAACTTGCCAATCATGCAAGAAAGATAAACAATGCCTTGATTAAGAATATGTAGGCATAAAAACGATTTGCAATACAATAACTTGCTGTGAATGAATGGAGTTTGGTATCCATCCGACAACTCACTATTGAAATCTAATAGGGATTTAAAAAAAAACAGTATAACCTGTATTATTTGCTATTAACAAAACCCTTTTATACTGTAAAAATGATATAAAGCACATTAAGTGGTGACAAAAAAATAGAAGTTACCCACCAGTGAATAGCCTGTTTTCTACATGTAGGAGCAAAGAGCGAAACTAAATTTGGGTTTAATAAACGTGGCACATTTTTAACAGTCAACTAATTTGAAAGACTGTATTTGTTTTTCATTGTAAACGACTCATTGAAATAAATCTTTCTATTCAAGAACATATTGTTGAAAGAGCATCCTATTATATGATGCGCGAGAGTCCTGTGTTGTAGCGTGTTCAATAGCGCTGAATTGTGTAATCAGAACCATTAACCACCATTCAAACGTACTGAAAGACGGACGTACGGCCAAGCAAAAGGTAACGGGTGTTACAAATAAAGTTTCTACCTTTGATGTGTGCAATCATTTTATTTAGAGAGTTCTAATACATCGTATAGCAAAACTTACGTCTGTAAAAATCCAGATTTACTTAAATAATTTGAAGTACAGAAAAAAACGACATCGGTTAATTATAATTAAGTTTAACAAAAAAAGAAAGCCCGAAGAGTATCTCATTTACAATAGATTGCAGATTTATTACACAGCATAAAATTTCACATAATGGCAAAAAGAACAAAGAGAATTGTATTATACTTTTCAAAATTTTTCGTTATCGAATTTCAATAATATACCCTAGTAAAAGAATAATATAAAGCTATTAAACACAAAGATGGTAAGGTATGAAACAATACCAAACCAAATTTTAAACTGTGTCATAAATCACAATGAATGAGAGAAGCAAAGAAAAAGTGAATGAATGCAGAAGGTAAGAAAAAAGGCGGGTGGAAAAATGGAATATAGTACTAACATAGTTAAAATAACAAACAATTAGTATAACAAGAGAAGAGATTGGATGAATTATAGAAGATTGAAATGAAAGATGATGAATGGTCTTTTTGTACGTAATGATACGGTATAAATATATATTCATATCGTATCATTATGTAACAAAAAAGACCAACATTTTAAGAATAAAAATGCATAAAAGCGATCACACACTAGACAGTATTGATGCATGTATAAACTACACTCTTTACAGCATGCGCAAATATTTTTTCTAAGGGAATCGATCGTTTATCAGAACTATTTTACCATCCGAATACTGTGTACATTGAATGCAAATGTTGAGACGGCGTTTCATTTATAAAATGTCAAGTCAATTTTGTTGTTGATTTCATAACTTGTGCATACGATATACCAGAGTTTTACTTTAGACAGTGTCAATTCAAAGAGAAATATGTTAAATTTGATGATTACAATGTACGGAACTGATATGCGCCACCGTATTTCTGCTATCAGTCATCATGTATGTAAAGTGTATTCTGATTGGCTAATTATGTCGTGCGCACGACATAGTATCTCGTGCGCACGACTTAGTAACACGTGCTCACGACTTAGTCACTCGTGCGCACGACATAGTAACTCGTGCGCACGACTTAATTATCTCGTGCGCACGACAGGGTATATCGTGCGCACGACTTCGTAACTCGTGCGCACGACATAGTAACTCGTGCGCACGAATTAATTATCTCGTGCGCACGACATAGTATCTCGTGCGCACGACTTAGTATGTCGTGTGCACGACTTAGTATGCCGTGCGCACGAGATAAATAAAAACATACACATGTCACCTCTGTGCCACCGTACATAACAGATGGGTAAATCAGTGCAAGTTATTAATTAAGCACATGGTAGGAGAAATGCCTGGAATTTGGATAGCTCGAAACCTTCGATAACTTGAGCATTAAACTCGGGCCTGTGCGACTTCGAGTTGTCGAAGCTTTACTGTAGAACGAAAGAAGTAGACTAGTACTTAAGGATCTTTTAAAATAAGTATTTGAGAATATGTGTTTTTGCCGTAAATGCTGTAAGTTATTCAAAATAATGCAAACAATTGAACTAGTTTGTACATGTCACAGTTGTGGTGTTATACATCGTATAAACAACGTTCATATAATCCCCATCACAACAGTATAGAAGAAACACCATTGCTTGCACGGGGACCCTATGCTTGTATACAGACATTCAATCGGATAAATTAACTCACTTCCTCCCGGTCTAACATATAATTGGCAAAATGATAGGAATACAACATAAAAGTAGGCGTAGTGTTTGGTCCATGTTATGCATTAAGTACGATGTGCTGTATGTAGTGTGCTTGTCACATCTTGCTTTCAGTCTCTGTTTAGGGAACATTTTGTGCGGAAAGAGAGGCGAGTGTGTAAGTCACATCTGTCAAAACATAGCCTCTCATTGGACAAAGGCTATGAAATACGTTCTATTTTTTGTACGGATTGAGATAGGGTTACTCAATTTGTTTCCATCACAGTAGCAAATAGAATAGGTGCACTTTGATTTAAATTTTAAGGTATGCCAGTTAGATAAGTTATGAAAGTGTTGATACGTTATCTGTCCTTGTGTGGTTGTTATCAAACTGTGTGTACGTACTGTGTATTCCTAAATACAGCTTTGCATGATCTTTTTTAAATGGTTACTCAGCTATATTTCTAATTTGATTGTGGCAGTGTTCCCGATATGGACGGCAGTATTGTCATTTCCTCTGCGATAAGTAACTAAGGGCGCTAGCTCTTTTATCTTATTATTCCCTAAGAGAACCACATTTGGTAAAAAATAAATTTTCAAATACAGTGTTTTTAAGTCGTAACGAGTGATTTTTACGAGTGATTGTGATCAGTGTATGCCCATTCTGTTTATCAAAGTCCCTCCCTACCACACTGTTTCTGTTGAGGTTTATGTAAATCTCGGTCAAACCTCATATACAAAAGACGGACGTAACATAGCTTTATATAAAATGAAGAGACAATTGTTTGTGGGGATAGAAAACATATCTAATGAGACTTTTACTGTTCTACTGTTTACCCTATAATCGTTCTGCGGATTAGCGTTTCATTCAAACTGAATGCTAATGGTGTAACGCTATGAAAAGGTGACGGGGACGGCAAATCATCATATGATCTCTTACGCAAGACTTCTCGACGCGTCTACATGAAGGGAAATATATATATAGAAATATATTTCAAATACATTACATGTAAAACGTTACATTTTGTCATATGACATTTACTTCATACAACAACTATTGCATATTTCTTCCATCTACAGTTACTATGTTTTTGTTAAGGATACTATTTGCTAACATAACGTTTACAATGTACCATTTCGCATACCAGACATAGTTTTAAGACATTGTGGCAGAGTTGACTAGAAGAAAAGAATTACTAGTATAAAAGAGACATCTGAAAACAACGTGTGGGTAATGGCAGTGAAATTTAACCTTGTTGATTAAAAACCTGTCTTATAAATAACTAGCCATTTATACACTTAGACTCTTTGAAATACTTTAAGCGCCTTTTAAAGACATTTATTATGTTTATGTAATTAAAACCTGTCAGTGACGGTGTTCAATGTTTACAAACGTTTGCTACGCTTGGCTATGCTTACTATATAATTGACATTGTTTATGCTTTCATCGTGACACTGTATAAATGTGGCATTTAGCACTTCATAAATTCTGAATAATAGTGGCGTATTTTTTTGACATAATCCCAAAGTTTCGCCAACCGTTGGTTATTATTTTGCAATCTGAAACTAGTTAAACATTCCTTTTAAGTACGCATGGTAGAGGATCAATATTGAAAAGTAAAACATGTTTGAAAAGACGTAATTGAGCGTTATTGTTTTAGCTCTGAAAACAAGTCTTGCAATAATGATGATGCTATCTCTTTTGAATACAAAACTAAACCGACAATGATATCGGGTCTTTAATTACTTTGCCTGACATGATCCTTTTTATCTGTCCATCTCCTCTTAGTTAGTTAATACCTTACTTTCATGTAGGCAAATATTCTGAAACTAATTAACTGTAGCAACAAAAACAACTAATGTTAGTTTTCAATTGTCGTTATTGTTATAGAAGAAATACTTGCAGGGGACGTGTGGGGTAGTGTAACACTACTAAATATGTAATATTATTTTACAGTTATAAAATGAATTTCTGTAAGGAACGCGTGGGGTAACTACAGTGACATTCAATAACCTTCTTGTAAAAAAGGGCCAAATCTCACATGGACTTTTAATAACAATCATATATCTAGGACGCTTGTACTTTAACAGCAAATATTTGCCAAAATCTTTTACATGCAAGTCTTGTTTAGTATTCTAATTTCTTGACCTGAAGAACTATTTAATTATTTTATAGATTTGTTGTAATTTTGAAAAGCATACGGCAGAAAAAGTGTCAAGCGTATATCAGCAGGCAATCGATAAGTTTTGGGGATTAGGAGTTTACGGAAACAACTACGGTTCGGTAATATCCGTAAATAACGGTCAGGGTCATAAATCATTGATTATCAATTGTACTGGAATATTGCCTAAGGGAGATATTGAACTTGACGCGTAACTTTTGTGAAAATCTTATGTTTTAATTTTTATCATTTCTACCAGAAGATAAAGAAAATTCAGCATTATCATTCACATTACTTGCAATTAATAATAATAATAGTAATGTTTTAACTAGTGAGCACTATTTCATTACAGTCACATCATCAGTCATAAAAATTGTCACAGAATAATCCAAAAGCTACAAAATTCGTGAATTTTGACATAATAATGAGAATGAATCTAGTGTGCACTTGATTTTTCATAATCGGCTAATCCCTTAACACGTGCGTCACGTTTGCTCGTGAGAATTGTTTAAAATTGTAGACCTGTTATTTTCAAGTACAGAAGCACACGGCAAGTCTGTTGCAAAAGTATGGTGTGCTATAGAAACGTAAATAGATGGACCTACATGTCCCCGGTAAATAGTACGTCAACTTGTTTTATTTTGCGATCTTAAATTCCTAATCAGTGTTATTCCTGATCTGATAAAGACTGACATTTGCTTTCGGTAGGCTTTTTTAATTTGAGAAATAGAACAGTTTCCTTTCAGAATATCAAATAGATTCTACATACTCTAGTAAACGCTTGATGTTGAATGCCTTAAAAAGTATATGATTTTTCATCACATGGCTTGAAAATGTAATTAACATTTTCGAAGAAATAATGATTTATTGTAGGAAAAAAACTTTTCCATTTCTGCAGTAGAATAATACCTGTTACATTTTACAGATTTTGTCATTTAATACTCTGCACACAGATCAAACCTTGCGTGTTTCTTTTTTCTTCTCTTTTTGTTAATGTAATAATCAGCTTATTTCTTCGGGAAGAAATGAAAGACAAAAGATACGAGTAATAAGACTACCTGGTTTTGACCTGTGTATTATGAAAACTAGCTTTGGTCTGGGAGAAACTCTATGTTGACACCTATAAAATGAAACCAATTTCAGCGGAGCGAATTCCTGCCTTTCACTCGAGACAAAGAGAAATGTAAAACAAAATATAATGTACCCGTGCAAGTGTTCCGAAATAAAAATGCATGCATAGTGAATCTTTTATGTGTTGCAAATTAACATCAAAAGCTAAATAATATTATTGATAATTATACTGAAAATGTCATGGATCCTCGCTATAAAGACGATATCATGTATATCCGGTTTCAATGAAAGGTTTTGCCTTTTTATGAACAAAAAACTGAAGATTCTAACCCAATTTGCATTTTAATGTAAAACAAAACCCAATATACAACGTTTTAAAGATCAGGGTAAATGTTACATAACGTCCGGCCATAAAACTTATCGATGGCTTGAAGCAGTTAGATCAATCATTCGGAAGTGTTCGGCCAGCATTACGGAAGCAACCGAGCTCCGATCGTAAAAATGAAATTATATACCTGTTAAACAAAACCTTTAAAAAAGACCATTTTCTTCTTTCTTTATTTTTATATAAAATATATCACTTAAACGGAGAATGATTGTTTTATTCAATCCCGTTTGTGATTCTAAAATAAGTGTTATAGTTTTTGAACAAATTGAAGATAAGCTGCAAAATTTTCACTTAAAATTGTGACATTTTGGGCGTTTTATTATATATTATATAATAAAACGACGGGTAGAGTTTTTAGAGTGTACTTCAAAATCCCCTTAGTCATAATCCCCTTGGTCCAAAAATGGCATAGTAGTCAGAATCCCCTTGATGAATTTTACAATGTATTCATAATCCCCTTGATGAAATTTACAAGGTATTCAAAATACCCTTGATCAATTTGACAGAGTAGTCATAATCCCCTTGATGAATTCAAAATCCCCTTGTACATGTATTTTATGGGAGACATTTATACAATTTGTATATATATATATAAACAGATTATAAAGTGAAAACATTGTGAGCAGAGCTTGATGGTCTGGCATTCCTGCCACCCAACGATGTGAAAGACGGCATGGCAATACTCTGTGAAGAAGCTAATTTACAGTGCCTGATAGAGTATTTAGACTCAAATTATGTGAATGGTGCGTTCCGTGCAGTTGTAACAGTTGAAGACCAAGACAGAACTAATAACCAGTGTGAGTCCTGGAACAACGCTTTTAAACATCTTGTTGGACATACTAACCCTACTCTTTTGACTGTCATTGAGTCTATTAGAGAGGATGCAACTGTCGTGGCAGCTGACATTCTGCTTCGGCCTTGGTGAGCCGCCGCAGAAACGGGTGAAGAAGGCCACGAAGGCACATCAACAAAAATTGAAAGCCCTATGCCTTCAATATAACACATGAGTTAAGTCACTTGAAGATTTTTTGTCAGTGACTGAATGTGTTATAAGAATTAAATAAACTCAGTTGGTTCCAGTGAGTAGACTGTGTTTGAAAATGTGCTAAGAACAGTATGATATGCACATATTGTGATTTTAACATACTATGTGCTGCATGTTTACATTTTTTGTAGGGAATATCAGCCATTTCCCACTTGCAGTTATATACAATTATTGAAAACAGAGTGGCAAAATGAGAATATAACTCATTGGTTTCAGCTAAAAAATTGTGTAGATTGTCATTATGATAGAATTGTGCTGAAAAGTATGTAATAAAATATTGTGATGTTATCAAATTGTGTGCTGCCTTTTTACTTGTGATGCCTATCTTACTTGCATATGTAAACAACTTTTGAAATCATTGTTGCAATTTTTAAGTGGAAAAGCTTTATTGTCTCTAGTTTTACTTTAATCATAAAAATGTGATAATTTCCATACTCAACACCTTTGTTGTCTTATACAGACCACAGTAATCAAAGTGAAGTATTACTTAAATGTTTTATTTGTCTCTGCATTAACTTCACAATGGTAAATCATTGAAATTAACTAAAATTATTCACACTTCTTTCTCATAAAAATGTGCTAATTTCCCTACTCAACACCATTGCTGTCTCCTAATAACAAAGACCACAGTAATCAAAGTGAAGTAAAAAAGAAATTGAGTAAGGGATTATAGCCACCCAATTGAGGGGATTATGAATACTCTGTCAAATTGATCAAGGGTATTTTGAACACCTTGTAAATTTCATCAAGGGGATTATGAATGCCTTGTAAAATTCATCAAGGGGATTCTGACTACTATGCCATTTTTGGACCAAGGGGATTATGACTATGGGGATTTTGAGTGTCTCCCGAGTTTTTAAGTTAAAAAAAGACCAAACAAATAAAGTCTCAGAAAAATATAAAAATATTCATTAAAAAGGGGAAATGTTATATTTTATCATCCCGTTTGTGATTTTAAAATAACTTTATTAGTTAAAATGTTATCGCGAGTTAATGACAGCGCTCCTATACAAACCTATAGTAAATTTGTGGCGTGTATTGGCCCTGGCTGTGACACTTTTTCTGCCACATGACGTCTGTAAAACACTTCTTTGCAGAAGTCACCTTATTCCCTCACCTCACCCTCCCGAAAAAACAAAATACTTGACTGAAAAATAGAATCAATGGATCTATAGTTTCAACAAATATTTTGCATATAATATTGGCTTTAGTATACCATGTTTTGCATAATCCTTTAACTCATTTTCTTGCAGAACGATTTCTGATTATTACAACTTTTCATCTTTGAAAATAATGTGAATTAGTTTGTCTTTCTTTTCACAAAGTTGATAATATACATGTCGTTGTGGGTACAATGTACCATTATATAATGAATGCATGTGTCACGAATGAAAAAAGATATAATAACCAAAAGAGTCATGGTGACCCTAAATCGCTCACCTGCGAACCACTGCTAAGAAGGAAAGGCGGGGATGAGGTCATTCAAAGTTGTATCCAAATTCATTTGCAAAACAGTTGTTATTCCTGTAGATTCAAAAGAAAAATGTCGGATTAAAGGTCATCCTAGGTAAGGACTGAACCCCATTTGAAAAAAAAAACTGTGCATGTGATTTACATTTCTTTGCTGTAGATTCAAATAGAACAACGTGGGTCAAATGGTCATGATCAGTGTCACTAGGTATATCCAATTCTTTTTACCGGAAGATCATTTAAATGTAAAGGAAGTGGATCACTATTCAAGGTATATTATACTTTTAGTCTAAGTGAAAGAGAGTACCATCAGCACGTGACCAGTTTTAACCCCGGGAGTTGATTTGAACAAACTGGACAACGCCTGAAACCAATAATCCAAGCTTTCGAACCAGCTGTTTTAGACAATGATATTTGTATTTTCTTTTTACTATGGACTAGTTTGTCTAAGTTAAAAGATAATCAATATGGACCCAATGGGATACTAGTAATTTGAACAAGGTTAGCAGAGGGAACTAAGAAATGCTGCAAACCAAATAACTAAGCTCTATCCAATCTTACTAGGAGTCCACTACACAAAGTTACACACTAGATATTTAACTGCAAGGCCTTGTGATTTTAGACAAGAAGAGTTTGAAAGATTTTCCCTATATAAGTCTATGTAAATGCAAGTAATCAACACAAAGCTATATCCATAGACAATGATGTAAGGGAGACAACTAAAACAAATGTCATTTATGGTTAAGCAGTTTTAATCACGTTTTGACATGAACGAAAATAGCTAAAACAACATCAATTGTCTCTCAAACTCTCTATCTTAAATTATGATTCAAATACACTAACCAATATAATAGAACATTTGTTCAAAAAAGCTTTTTTCAGTTCCTGAAATACGCAATGATAACGTGTAATAGAAATGCCAAAACATAGGAGAAATTCGGGTATAAAAAAAGAAAACTGTTGTGAATATTTTACATTGACAAATTGACAAGTTTTAATTTTGGTTCGGGGTGGGATGTTTAACTTTTCTTGATTTACTTGTTGTTCTTTTTTGCCTTTCAGAAAATGAAAGACATTGAAAACTTACTAAATTGAATCACTTGAAAGACTATTGTATTCAAAGACCCATATTAACTATAAGGTGGACAGAACATAAACTGCAAAACTGATATGATACATGTACAATTGGTATTCTGGCATACGAAATCGCAAATAATTATTATTTTGTAATCAGTGTCTATCAATAAAGTTTATGTTGTTTTGTTGTTGTTAGTAGACTCTCCAATTCTACAGTTTTATGAATGTAGGTTTCCGTAATCACATTTTATAGGAAAGACAACTCTCCTACAGGATCCCAAAATGATAATTAATACTTTTCGTTCAGTGTTACAGATAGTGAACATATGTGTTTGCTTTACCAATATACCAGCTATTATTGAAACTACACATTCTACCGTGTTTTATTTATCATTTAATACTCTAAATAAGTATTTTCCTAAAAATGTGTACACTTCTTGTTTTTGCACATAATATATAAAGCATTTTATTCGCCGTAATTATACTTCATATATAATAATGTGTTGAAACTTTAAAAAGGAGGGATTTTTTAAATAATGGCTTAATAGTCGACCTCGTTGCATCTTAATTAGTAAGGATGCAGAGTAGATATAAAATAAGAAATAATCATGGACAAATACGTTTTAAGGGCAAAACTAATGACATAAATCGAAGTACTAAAATTGACAGACGCGTTTACTATCAAATTGTAAGGTCTTTATATTACAGTTGCAATAGGTAAATCATAGGGAACTTAGTAGTAAATCAATCATACACTTGAGGACCCTGCATAAAACTTGGAATCGTCCGGGTGTCGAAGCAATTTTTCCCATACGTAACAGCAGCAGTTTGAAACAAAACCCAAAACTTCATAAACCGTTACAATGTTATTGTATTACAATTCATTGTAATTATTTGCTACAAAGCCAATAGTTTATTATTTGCATGACCTGCACTTTGTTTTCGTATCAGAATATCTCGTTTAGGGTGAGATCATATGTCGTTTTGATGTAAGCTAATACTGAAACACTATTTATCTGTAACAGTAAAGCGGAATTCAAAAGTACTTGAATTGGCTCAGAGCTATTTGCTTAAGCGTATGGGAATTGACAGTGAAATTTAATCCAAATCGTAATTGCTAATGAAAATATCAATTTTTTTTATCTTATTGCACTGTTTTGAAGGCAACAATTTTGAAAACAAATATACTGAATGGTATAAAGAGTACTTTTCCATATTACACAGATATTTTGTGCATTCGTATCTTAGTTTATAACGCTGTCTTGTCCATGCAATGCGTTACTATGTAGATGTGAAAGATCATTTTCTCTAACATTATCTTAGCTACCACAATTGATAAATCAATTTGCCTTGTTTTATTATCTGGTTTAAATAATGTACATTTAGGTCAACGTGATAGATCATGTTGATAATATAAAATGGTATATTTATAGACTCATACATGTTTTTACATGTTTTTATGAGTATAAAGTGTATATCGCTAAGATGCATTTTGAGTCGACGTAACGTAACGCAATACCAGTGCGTTGGGCAAATTCCTCCATTCCTGTTGTAACGCCCGTGTAAGATCGCGACCATTGTCAATCTGATGGTTAGAGTTCGTGCTTTGCGGCCCAGCTGATCCCATATGTGCTTAATGGGGTTGAGATCCGGGGAAACCGCGGGCCATGGCATGACGTTGACATTGTTTTGCTGCAAGAATTGAGTGGTGACCCTGGCTACATGAGGGCGGGCATTGTCCTGCATCAATGTTACACCAGGACCATGCTGACGAATAAATGGTAAGGCATATGCATTTAGCACGTCTGCAACATAACGCTGTGCATTAATGTTGCCCTGTACAACAACCAAATCTGTCTTCGGGTTTCCCATGATCCCACCCCAGACCATTACGCTCCCTCCCCCAAACCTGTTCTTCTCAACAATGCAACAATCGGCGAGTCTTTCATTTTTACGCCTGTATACCCGTAATCTTCCGTCAGCATGACTAACTGTGAACCGAGATTCATCGGTGAACAAAACTCGGTTCCAGTCAGCCCTTCTCCAGTTCAGATGACGTCGCGCCCATAACAGCCTGGCAGCACGGTGACGTTGGGTCATTATCTGACCAGTGTACGGGCGGCGTGCCCTGATTGGTTGGGCGTTACGACGCAACCGGTTGCGAATGGTCTGCCCTGAGACAATGTATTGCCTAGCAGTGACTGTGGCTGCCAATTGACGTTGACGTAAGTGCGTCAACGTAATGAAACGATCGGCTCTAGCCGTCGTTACACGAGGCCTACCAGGTCGCTGCCGGTCGTGAACAGCCCCAGTCTGCTGGTACCGGGCTGCAAGACGATCAATCGTCTTCCGACAGTACCCGAACCGACGCGCGACTACCCTGGTGGACATCCCACCCGCAAGCATCCCAGTTGCCTGATTTCGCTCGTTTTCGGAAAGCCGTGGCATATCGAAAACAGTGAAAAATTAAAGAAAAAAATAATTTTCAGAATATCCCCTATCGCATGAATGGTACGACATGAACTGAATCAACATATGGATGACATGTATAGCCTGTACCCTTGCAAAACGTGCAAATGACCGTTCCGGTTACTGGCCGATATGTAAACCGTGCGTATCGGGTAAACTGTACACGATCGTATTCTGAACATCGCCAGGGTTTAAAATACATGTACATTGAACATGTAGCAACTACACAGACAAAGCTTCACCGGCTATAAAACAGGGACGTTTCTAGTTTTGCTGAGTATATATCAATTTCTGATTCTGAATTGTTACTTAGACCCTCGGAAGCACTCGTAAAATATATTTCTGTGTCGGTGTCAGTATCAGATTTACTTTGGAAAGCAGTTTTCTTATTTTTTCTCGTCTATAGAATTAGTCAAGGTGGGGGAGGTGACCTTCCTCTTGATACTTCTACTTTTTGCACGGTTTGTATGCGATTTGTTTCTTCTTCTAGACGTTTTTGTACTATCGGCCATAGCAGAAGAATATTTTATTCATCTTTCAAAGAGTTCAGAGAGTTCTTCTCGTCGTTTAACACTCTAAATACATTTTTTACAAACTTACATTCTCTTCAATTTGAAATTGGATGTTTTCAAAACAACCGGAACCGGAAGAAAAACATTGGTATTTGTATATGATACAATATATAGTATTTCGATACTACATGTAAAACTCGTGTTTTGCCATTATTTCGACATTTCAATGCTTATTAGGCAAGATAATCGAACGGAATACCAAGTAGAATTGTTCTTTTGATCTTTCAGAATATAAGTTGCTGTTGTAAATAATGTCAGTTATTAAAGTGCATACATGTATCGTGTCACATAATTATGCAAATATTTGAAATATGTTAAATACATGTATGTCACAGTAAATGTTGTGGTGTAATTGGCTTTAAATAAATCTTTGTTACATTAAGCACTACCTATGTAGCATATTATTGATAAAAACCCACTGTCCTTCATGACTTAAGCAAACTTCTCATTTTAAGACGAATTAAAATTAAAAATATATCAAATATGTCAGTCCATTTGTAAGGTTTTATAAGTCAAGTATGCAATTATTTGATCAATTTGCATTAATATAATGATTTAATGATGGGGGTCTAATGGACTCTATTTAAAATACATTAAACTTATTTTTTTATAATCTTCATCTGTCAACCAACTCGTGTGCAAGGTTTAAATACATTTCACCGTTTTTTTTAAAATTAATTTTGGTTTTTGTTGCCCTACTAACTGAAGAAATACTGACCAGATTAAAAATACCCTAAAAGTTAATATAGGTGTGTTTGTAAGTATTTACGCACATTTATTTTTGTTCTAGGTTCCAAAAAGTATTACAAGCGATGTAGAATTTTAAAACACGTATTATAATTCTACAAGCTTAACATGTGTAACAAAAAGTATGCAATAATGCCAAAACCTTAAACTAGAGTATACAATTTGCCTAATTTTGCTCCGAGACATATCACACATTTACTTATACAAAACTGTAGTAAAATATTCGGAAAAGAGGCATCGCTTTTTATTATAAACCTTTATAAGTAGTACATGATCTGAAACATAAGAAAAAATGAAACTGTTTTAACGTGCTTTTTTTTTTTTTTAGATATTTAACTTTTAGAAATGCGCACGGTCAGTTTGGCTATTTTCAAGTAACTGTACAGCTTGACAAAATTTAGTAGGAAAATTAAGATTCAGTTCACAAATCTTGTAAAATGGCGTAGTTTTTCATATTATTAAATTTGATAGCCAAAAAAAAAGAAAATAACGAAAACAAAGTTGACTCCATCGGGGATCGAACTCGGGACCTCTTGATCATAAAGCAGACGCTCTAACCACTGCGCCATAGTTTAAAATAGGTACAAGTATAAAATCAAAAGTATTCCAAATGGTCATGAAACAGGAAGTACTCATTACACATCCACTACCTTAAAGATTAGATTCTGACAGTGTCCCATTAGTAAAAGAGCTAAGTTGAATACTAGCTACCTTTAGAAAGCTATTATAACGCTTATTGAATTACATTTATTTAAACGGATTATAACATAATTGTTCATATTGTTTAATAGTTCAGTAATTTGTCTTTAATTCAAAATGTTGTTTCCCAATGAACTTGAACCTTAAAACCAAAAAATGTGATATTAAGGTCACATTTCCGCTTCATGATAAGAACCTAAACTGCTTCAGTCACTGCTTATTAAGAATAAATTTCATGAACGAGTGCCTAAACTATCGATTACTTATAATAAAATACATTGTTTTTATTTCGTATCATACGTGACAATACATTCAACATAATGGTCGAGCTAATGGGGAAAAATATCCTATTTTGTTTCATATAAAGTTAAATATATACCTAATTCAATTACCTAATACAACTATTGGAGTAAAATCAAGCGCCAAATAAGTCAATTACTTCGCTTTACGCAATTGCAAAATAATTGAAATACGTTCTCTTAAACCTCTGAATACTTTTTCTTTACTAAAGTTCATTTGAATGTTTTAAGATGTTTTTCCTTTAGCATTTAGAAAAGTATAAAGTGGAGGTTCTGTAAGTACAATCTTATGAGCTAATGATACATTTGAATTTATATATTACAATGTATATGTGACGGTTTGACAATTTTTGTTTGTGTGTGATAACAGTACCTTTATAGATGGCAAACAGAAATTCGGCATTTAAAATGTTTCTTTTTTTTCAAATGTGGAATTTACTAAAATAGTTTATCAAAACCTTCGCCAAATAACCAAATCGTCAAAAGATTTAAGATGATTATCTTCGTGTCAGCCGTGACGCATAATGACACAGAAAGAGGTCTTTTATTGAAAATTCGTATGCTTTAGTGTAAAAAATCAAAGCAGGGGAGGACTTATTTGTCCGTTAAGTGTTTACTTGAACAATACATCTTATAACTTCGGTTACTATTTTACGGGATTAGATTTGTTAAAAAAACATACGTAAAATCTTTGCAATGTTATTTATGGATCTATCGGTATGGTAATTACGTAAATTATACAATTATATAAATTACATGAATTGAAATTAATGCAAGAAAACTATAAACTATTCTATGTGGAAAATTGCTATGTTAGAAATCATTACCTTCAAGTCTCTATAATCAACCCCATACGCACTTCAAAGTTAAATGATAATATCAAAAGTGCTCAATTAAATCGCAATCATAAAAATTGCATTTTGGCAAATAGGTGTTTGAAACCAGGGAGGTAAAACTAAGATCGATATGCCTAACTCTATGAAAAGTTTGTTATCCGTTTGTTGATTGTTATGTTAGGGGTTTTCTCAATAATGAAATCCAAACACTACTTTTGCACTCAAACAACATTTTATTCCAATTCCAATGATTCATTATTATGGGATGTCTAAACAAATTTATGAAACATTTCATAAAACAGTTAAGACAAAATCTAGGTAAAGATAATAGTAAACTATAAGACACACTATTAGAACTTTGAAATTGTCCCTGTCTACCTAACTGTAGGCGTTCGACATAAGGATTCATATTCTACTGTCGAAAACATAGACGGATGCATTAGTTTGTTGGGCAAACATCGATTTAATAGAATAAAAAACAGCCCGAATGACAGAGTTTCTGTATATATCATAATATGCTTTATTGTAATCGACCGCATCGTAACTGTTTTACTGATATGTGAATCAACATTATTTTCCGTATAAAGATCAATGTATGTTTCACAAGTTTTGAATTCTAGCATGGAAACGTGTTTGAAATTTAGATTCAAAGTCAAATTGAACTACATTTTCAAATCGGAAAGGCACTTTGGCATTGCTGTAATTTATATGCCCATATTTGAAACAAAAATAGAAAAATACTGTTTTGCTGAATTATACAGATTTGATTGTTTTTGATTCGCTATGTAATACATTTAGACAATGCTATCATTCTAATTACCTCAATCAGATAAAATTCCTTTGTTGATCTTATTGAAAATGAACAAATATATATTTGAAATATAATATTCAACATGTGTATTTACATGACTAATTTCATGTAACTGTATATATGCGAATGTCTAACGTACTCTTTCGTCACAAACTGCTGATAAAGACATTTTAAGATTTGATTTATTTGATTCAATAATTCATTGGAATGTTAAATATTTAATGAACTTGTTGAACTAACTCAACATGTTTTAAGCTTATTACATTGAATAAGAAAGTGCTTCTTTTTTAACTTTGCCAATTTAACCTTAACCCTAACCTTAAGATTACTTTAGCTAATCTGTTCGTCTTGAATAAGAAACAAATGTCACTGAAAATACTTGAGAGACATTAGCAGAACCAAATAAAGCACTTTGATAAACGTCTTGTCATCCAAGGTTGTTTTTGCTTGTACAAACGTCCTTGTATATCCCAAGGCGAACTAAATTATACGACAATTATATTGCAAGGCACCTGCCACTAGTAGCTGTAATCGCCACTATCTTAAGGGAAAGTAGGTGCAGTGTTTTGTTGAAAATATGCCTTTTAGTTTCGAAGCAATGCCGACTGCATGTTTGAAAAAAACATTGTAGAAAATTTGGAAAAAGTTTTTGTAAAGATATGTTAGAATAACTAAATGGAAGCAACCCAAATAAGACATTACTGCTCCAATTGTCAGTGTTATTCACAATGCGGTTTATTGATATGATGTTACTAAAACTTGATATTCAGAGATTTTACTTGTACATTTATTCAGTCCAAGGTATTTTAAAAAATGAATGCTCGAAAAAAGTTGTAGTTTGGTAATTTCCTTTACGTAACGGGTGAGACATATATATTGCTCAATATATATACACACATATTACTCATTGGCGCTGTGCGGAAGCACAGTGCCAGTATTGAATAGGTTTTAATTTTGTACCATGGGGTTGCATAATCGAATAGGGAGCAGCCAACATTATTATTGTAATTAAAAACTATGTATTATGATTGAACAAACTCCCTACAATGAATAAATAAATACTATTAACTGATTACAAACAATACTATACCAGATGCATACGTCTCCGACCGTTAATTCAAGACTGTTGACATATTCATAGGATATTTATTAACTTTTCCACAAACTTGAAGGTTACGGTTTTTTTATTGCTTTGTTTACGGACCCTACGGCCAGATTCATCAAAGTTCAGAAAAAAACGTCTCGATAGTTATTTTGCTATCTCTAAACATTATGAAGTTTAAATACATATGTTGTCAACGTGAATAATTAATGAAAACCCATTTTAATTACTACATACTAAAGTAAAACGTAGGCATTATAAATAAGACCGTTCACCTAACTATGCGATACATGGGGTCTCAATGAAAGTTATGTAAAGCATCGCTAACAACTGACCAATAGTAAAGACAAAATTAATCACGTGGGTTTCGTCTGCGTCGAAAAGCGTCTACTGACCACGAGCTGTAGCCTTGTTTAATGGGCGTCATCGTACCATTATACGGAAGGTAGTTTTATGATTCGTTTATTTTTTGGTTAAACTGTAGTAAATGTGGCTTTTTATTATGATAACAGTTACATATAAGATAATGTATTTGGTTTTTCCCGTTGATAGGTTGTTTACTGATATTCTAAAATGACTCTGATTCCTTTAAATCATGTTTCAAAAACATGCGCAGCGCCTTTGATGCTTTGCATCAAAATTTGTCTTGTTCATTTATTTGAACATTGGTCATTTTGTGTCATGGAAATGGTTTGCGTTCCGCACAGTTAACCTGGATATGTTAAGCTAAAGTTAAAGTATTACATCATGACAGCATAAATTGTTAAGTCTTTATTATGCAGCACAATGTATTTTTCTAAAAAAAACTTTTATAAAATGTAACCCTTTGGAAGAGACGTGATGCTATGTGTTTGTTTTGTTATATTCTATGTTGCTATTAATAACTTTAACTTGTGTCCAAACTCATGCTGCTTATTTTGTGAAGAAATAGACTATATAAAACATTAACGTATATACTTAGCCTAAGGTAGAAACAATGTAATCGTTATATAATCCTATTTATGTACTTGAACTATGATATGTTTCATTTATACAAATATATTAAAAACATTAAAACATGTCCAAGCGAGGAGACATTGAACAAAGGGAGACAACTCACTCAATTGTTGCTAGTGTTACAACAATGATTGTACCCCTTTGTACATAATGGTAAATAGACGCACGGTATATTTCTAACATTTTGTCTGACTAAATGAGACTGCACCAACGAACGTTCGGAAAGGAACTTTTCTCCCAAAGCAAAAAGGTACATTGTTTTAAATATCTATATATCTGTGAATTTGTGACTTTTACATAGGCAAAATCTTACTGAAATGAATCAGGTGCATGATAAAATAAGACACCAAAGACAGGTGCGATTTGGTGCTTCTAGAATCAGAATGTCATGTGACAGAACTGATTCTGAATCGAACGATTCTGATTAAACTAATCTCTTCACTAAGGTGATAATAAAAAAATTCAAAACTGCTTTTAAAGATTACAGCACGAGTGATAAAATGTATCTAATAATATAAAAATATATCAAATAAAGAACTATCAAGCCGTGTCAGTGAGTTAGAGAAGCAACACGACGCCGACAGCCATTATACGAAACGTAATTTTCTGCGCATTTCGGGTGTTGCTGAAAGTCCCGGCGAGTCTACAGACGATCTTGTAATGCATATTTGCAAAACGCTCTAAACAGAGGTAACGCTGTCCGAAATTGATCGATGCCATAGGACGGGTAAACCAAAACGCTCTAAACAGAGGTAACGCTGTCCGAAATTGATCGATGCCATAGGACGGGTAAACCAAAACGCTCTAAACAGAGGTAACGCTGTCCGAAATTGATCGATGCCATAGGACGGGTAAACCAAAACGCTCTAAACAGAGGTAACGCTGTCCGAAATTGATCGATGCCATAGGACGGGTAAACCAAAAGTAAATGGTCCAAGGGACATACTTGTCAAATTTGCAACATATCGAGCACGACAGAAATTGTATTCTAAGAGAACCGGTCTCAAGGAAACAAAACTGGGCTACCGTGGTACATTCGTCAACGAGCACTAAACCTTGAAACGATCAAAGTTACTGTACGCTGCCCGCAGTCTCGCTAAGGACGGTAAAATCCTTTCAGTTTGGTCTTCAGATGGTAATATTCTGATTAAAATTAGGGAACACAGCAGCACAGACATCAGCGACGAAGGTGAAATCCCTACCAAAGTCCAACGCATCACGTCATATGAAGACCTCGATTCATATCGAGACTAGACAGTACTTTGAACACGAGTGTATACAAACTTTTATCGGGAGGTATACATTTCATCTGTGTGTAAGATCACGTGTCATTTAGTTTCTATGCATGCATTGTACTTATATACCATTTAAAGAACTGTCCACGGTATGTGTTTACAACACGATGGTAATGTATTGTGCGACAATATTTACCTGGCACTCATTAATCTTCGCCAATATAGTCGGTTATGTTCGGGTGTGTTTTCGTTGTTTCAATTGATTACCATATCGACCAAATACATGAAGTTGACACCGCAGAGACAGTGGCGTATTGGTAAGATGCACTACTTGTATACAAGACTTCATGGGTACGAATCCTGCACACGTAAAAAACTTTTTTAAGAGAATGGCTATTTCTATTTAATTTGTGACACTCTCTTATGCACCTTTTTTGCTTTTATATATTCTGTGATTCTTGGTATATCTTCGATGTATTAGCCGAGGCTATCTTATCTTTAGATCTCATCTGTTTTTCAAGATGATTTGCTCGTCGGCATTTTCAGTTCTAAATACAAATGTATGCAGGACGACGGACAAAGAATGCTAAAATAGTCATTAAAATATCTTGAAACCCCGTGTCGAACAAAGACAAAAGTGAATACATTTAATGCAATGAAACGAATAAAAAAAAGTTAATACAAAAAATTCAAGCAAGACTCGGACCTACATACGCTGGATTGGTAGTCAAATGCCTTATCCACTAACACTATTGCGGAATGCGATGTCTGGTACACTACGAAATTGATATTTTATATCAATCGCTGGTTATAGTTTTATCCGAAGATTACCGACCACATACGAAATATTCATGAGTGCCAGTTCAATATTGGTGCATAATATACAGTAGGGTTGTGTACACGCACTATAAGAAATACACAAGGTATAACACTTCCCTGATCGCAACATTCATTATGACAGAATAAAGGAAACTTTAAATCAAAATATCTGAAGACTGTCATAATGCAAATACCAGTGAATGTTTTTCTGTTTTATGTGCGATATATCACATAAAACTTCTTTTTCGTGTCAGTATATAGTATAATATAGTTAGGTGTAGAAAGGGGAGTAATGATGTAGATGTTAAGGTGACTGTCTCTTATCCCGGAGATTACGGGTTCGAGACATTTCATTTTTTGTTCGTAACCCGTAAAAAGTTATTTGCAACCGCTTGTATATAGAAGAATAAGAATAAAGCAAATGTCATTTTTGATCAAAATATAGCGGAATGGTTTCATGTGTTTGTTATGGAAATACTAAAATTTTGAAGTTTTAATATCTCTGACTGTCTTGAATAACCGACTGTGTTTTATCTGTTCTTTGTTGAATATTTGCAGAAGATTTTTCTCCGAGAGCTATTGCAAATATGGTTGAACTAAACTTTACTTTTTCCCCTGCCATTTTAATTTCTTCGAAAAAAATACAACGCCAAGTTTGATATCTGAGGCAAATGCTTGAGTTTTAGACGACATGATATATGTTTTGATAGAGAAGAAATACAAGTAGTGTTTCATAGACGAAAATCATGTCGTGTTGAAACCCAAATAAATTGAAAACGAAAAAGTCAATGTTCAAGTTTTCAGACAGGATGACTTCTGCGTGTGTTCACTGTAGGTTGGTTTTGAAACTGACGTCATCCACAACGCATCCGATGTAACTGCCATTGCATCACGACATGTGCAGTGTTTAGTTTTGTTTATACGAATTGATTTAGTAAGATTATTAAGAAAGCTCTGTAGCTTATTCAGTCGCTCTCGAGCACTCATTCCAGATGGCATTACACTCACTAGACAAAGGCAGCGACTTTTTCATCGCTGCTGTCCATTTATAGCTGGGTATACTGAGGTACATGTACTGACAGTTATTGCATGACAAATACCCTTGTAAAAGTTTCCAAACACATGTTGTTTATAGAAAGTGGATTACCTCAATTAATTTCGAGAGCTTAGTGTCAGTAGATAAGGTCACAATTGTCTTTAAATTTGTTTATGCATACAATATGATAACTTTTGTGTAACCTCATATATAAGACAGCTTCTGTACACCGATTGCTTTTCAAATGAGGAAAACATGTGCAGACATCGATCAATGTTCAGAAAAATACTTTTGAGGTACCGGTAACCCCTTTCTTTTGGTGTCACTATGACCTCGTGTATATTCTTCCTTGAAATATTTTTTAAATGTTTTTCAATAGTGTGAGTCTTAAAGTAATACATGTTGACCATCATTTATAGTTCTTGAATAATGAACAGTTCCATTTTTATAGCCAATAAATGAACTTGTGTATTAATTACGTTCCAGTTGGAAATATAATAAATTTGTAAGAATCTTTTTGACTATCCTACTCAAAGATGTTAAACCCTCCCTACCAGTTTACAGTCTTTTCACGACATATATATGATGACAAAGCTTTGCGTGACTTACAAAAAGGAATTGGCTTACAAACGTTGAAATGCAACACTTTGGGCTGAACATTATGAGTTCTACACTAAAGTTATCCGTCATCCTGAATAGATATACTAAGATAAGATATGTCTCTATCAATTTAACTATGCAAGACGCTAAGTTAGTTTCCCCGAACTCACATTACAATAGAACTTTAACAGAAACGTATTGGTATATACTTAGTCTGTGGAAGAATGACTTATCATATAATCCTGTCAAATCATGTGTGTCGCAAAGGACTGTTGCATTTTATTTAAAGTATATTGTCATCAGATTTTAAGAAAATTGGGATAACTCATTCACTTATTAGAAGTGTAACAACTGTGGTGATTCCCCTTCGTGCATGAGCGTACAATTTTCTTATGTTAACAGACAATACAACTGCACAATAAACGCATGGCAGGGCATTTATCAAGAAAAAAAGTAAATACTGTATGAAATTGTGTGTATCTGTGAATCTATGATTGAAAGAAAAGCAACAGCAAGTGCAAAGGACACATTCGCAACAAAAAAAAAATAAACTTGGCTCATCCTATCAAATGAGCAAGATTGCTTATAAGCTACCGCAACATGAATTGTTTAAACATTAAAAACAAATTTGGGAGAAGATGTTTAAACAATCTGATTCGCCAAATGTTCAATATATATGCCATATGAAAAATAATTGTATCCTTCATTCTGTATTTCTAATAGTAACTTTGATTTGTTTGAGGTTGTCTACAGGAAAATGGAAATGTATATTGGTTAGAACTTTCGTCCGCAAGTGACGGCTTCAACCAACCTAAGTTTCTGATATGTCTGATGGTTTAACGGCGTTTGCTGATCTTGTCGAAGACTTCATGGCTACGTTTTGCACACACACTTCGAATTGTCTCCCCCAAGTTACAAAGTCCTGAGTAGAATCATTCAAATGCGTTTTTGAGACGTTTTTATGGCGTCCAAAAGTGTACAGTCTTTGATTTTTTCGGAAACTTACATTGAAAATGTACTTTAAATTTCGCTAAAAGTGAATAAGCACTGATGGCGAGAATAATTAAGTTACATGAATTTCGAGAAGGCAAAGCTATATTGTATCATGTTACATTTGCTCTGTTGTGCTTTTATACTGTTCTCTATTGTAGTCTCTGTTAGAGCTCCGCCAACATTCACAGAGTGAATTATTCGAAATACAGTTCACGTTTTCCTACAAATACTTACAGTAGCCATAATACAAAGTTTTTTCGAAAGGATTGGCAATGCCATATTTTACTATCGAATACGTTTGAAAACTTTATTGTAACAAAATGTAGCATATATTATAATGTAACAAGAACATCGTCAGCAAGTACAAGACT